>CM019702.1:35360876-35660876 GCA_009760885.1 Achatina immaculata
ATTTTACTGGTTTATTTTCTAATGTTTAATCCTCAGGTTTATTTTACAATTTCTCTGTCTTTTTTGTTTATACCAGTGGCTTCTTAGTTATGTTCTGCAGGTATGAGAAAGCATAAAGGAGTTTGTGAGTTATTTGCATGATGGTGTTGTTTTTTTAAGTATGATGAAAGCATACACGATAAACTTGTATGTGTGTGTTATGTTGGTGTCTTCGTTGTAAGTGTGATGAAAGCGTAGACGTATGTGCAAGTTTATGATGGTGTTTTTTCTGTTAGTATGAGAAAATAAACAAACATATGACTTATGACAGTGTCTTCTATGTAAATATTACGAAAACGTAGACATGTGTGTGAATGAAAGTTGAATGAAAGCAGGGACGTGTTTGTAAATTACACTTTTGCCTTCTCTGTAAATGTGTAAATTTTTATGGAATGTATGACCGCCATATGCTTTCATTCTCTTTATTTGGTGCTGGACATAGCAAAATCACAAATCCCCTGAATTTACTACAACTTGCTATAACTGAAGAATAAAAGGGCGAATGTTTTCATAATCTGAAACTGTCTGTACCCACTTCAAATTCTGAATTAAAACAAGCTATGAAAACATTACTAAGCTACTTTAAAGGGCAGAAAGTAAAATGGTTTGGCCATCTTGTCGTATTGGTGCGATAACAATGTATCCAGTGAAAGAAAAAAAAAGGCTACCCCATTTCTCTTTGTCCGTAAATGCAAAAGGACGCCTGCGATGAAAATAGATAGACGACGTTAAAGATATTTAGAGAGGGAAAAAAAATATAATTGAATTACGATACCGGAGCCACCATTTTGGCACAAATTGGAAATGACAGCTCCCTGTGGTGCGTAAATGGCAAATGTAAATTTTAAAGAAAAAAAAATGGGGACACGAAGATTGATAAAGGAGTTGTTTGTCATGGTTCACACAGTTGCTGCCCATTGACTAAAGAAACTGAAAAAAAAAGAGAAAATATGAACCCCTCATACTGGCCCACATACTTACAGAAAGAAGCAGGTAAAAACAATGATTTTAAATTGTGGAGACTTTCTTGCGCATGGAGAATCATGTTTACGTAAAGATCTAGGTGCAGGTATCACTGTTAAATCCAAACAGACAGAGTGAGTTCCAAGGTGTGTATACCTCTTCACGTTTCGGCCTTTTCTCTTCAATTTCGTTGAATTTTATATTCAGATTTCTGAGCAGCAAATTGGTGTAAATTTTTAAAAAGTGTTATCAGTTTAGTTCTAGTCTCTGTTCTCCACGTCATATTGACGCTGATATCTCCGTGCTGTAAATCTGTCGTGCTCTGGTTGACTTCCATGCTTGTGTGTAAATTATGTAACTGTGGCTCTTCTTCTGAAGAGTTCCAGCTCATTCTTCTCCTTTGTCTTTTTTTTTTGTTTTGGTTCTCATTTCTTCTCCTTCATTTTAACATTCTTCTCATCTTCCTTCTACACCTTCTCCTCTTCTCCCTCTTCCTTCACATCATCATCATCATCATTATCATCATCATCATCATCATCATTGTCCTCAATGTCGTCATCATCATCATCAACGTTCTTCTTTTTTTTCTTCTCTCGAATACAGGATCTTATTTATGTTTCAGATACAAAATAAGATTGCCTAAAGATTTTACGCCTTTGTTTGAAGCATTGCAGGCATTTGCATTACAATGGGAACTTATTATTATTATTATTATTATTATTCGTTCAGTTTCATATCTTCGACAATATAGACGAGGAAACAAAGTGTACACTAAACTTTCTCTGAAGCAGTAAAGAACTCCATTCTACAGCTCGTGCCGCAAGGATTCACACATGTGCCACTACAGCTGTACAAATCATTCAGATTCATATATATGTAACATTGCATGCAGCTCTGGATGTTGGATCTACGGATTTCATTAAACGTTGAGTAGCTTCAATACATCATAATATGATGGGGAAAAAGGCAATAAATATTTCATAAAAACATCGAATAGATTTATAATATAAAAACAACAGATGTGACTGAAATTAGTGATTTATGAGTAGCTACTCTGTTGATTCTTTCATACTGTTGTGTCCATATGAAGCAAATTATTATAGTTTTCTACATTCTATGAGAGAAATTTCTGGAGGGCATACAGGTCTTGTGTAGATGAAACCCGAGATGATACTTGAGGACAATGTTATTTCCTCCATACGGGATTATTTTTTCTGAACAAAAATTAAAAAAAGGGACCTTGAGTTTCTGTCATGGACTCCCGGGTGGTACGTGGACCACTGATTGGGAACCGCTGGCGTGGACAATTAGAAATAACCAGATACATATACTTTAAGCTGAACGAAATAGGAAAGAACGACTTTAAAATTATATATATATATATATATATATATATATATATATATACAGATTTATATATAAACAAACCAGAAATTGATTACAATGAAACACTGATGTTTGGAGACCGAACTATGAAACAAAAAAAAGGAGAAAGCAATAAGAGATAATTAAGGAAGCCAACAGAGAATAAGGCAAAGAAAAAGAAGAAGAAAAATAGTGATGAAAATAATAATAATTTAAAAAAAGAAGAAGTTCATTCTTTGGATGCTGACGAAGATTTATTGCAACAGATGCTATTCAAGACGTGGATTATAAAGATAAGAAAATGAATGATAAAATTAAGAACTCCTTTGGGGAGATACGTCACTGTAATAGAGACGCCAGCGAGCTCCTGAAGGCGGAGAACATTAACTACACGTAAGTACAAATACCTCCTTGGAGAATTCTTGAAACTGCTTGCTTCGCCACATTTGCTTTGCTCGTTGACTTGGCGAATAACAAATATAAAAGCCTGTAAATCAAAGAGCTTCAGTTTTGTGTAATACTGTGGTTTATTGCGCGATTCGTGTGCCTGTTTTTTTTTTTTTCACTTGTTTGATTTTAATGATGTTCGTGATTTTTTTTTTTTTGGACGAGGTTCATGGCACGCGATGGAGGTTGTGTTAGTTTCAGAACACCATGGAAAAGATACCCGCTGGGGGAATGCTGAAGATTGTGAATAGCTTTTTGTGTTTTTTTTTAATGCTGAACATGAAAACAAAAGCAATATATGTCACGGAGCAAATTGTTGTAATGGGCGCCAGAGTGACGAAGTAGTTAGTGGGCTCGTCTCTCATGCACAGGTCGATAGTCCAGGTCCAGTGGGAGACGCCTGAGTCACCCAGGTGTAGAGCTGGGTGCCCGGCTACTTCTGGAGCTGGGTGCCCGGTTGCTTCTGAAACTGGGTGCCCGGCTACTTCTAGAGCTGGGTGCCCGGTTACTTCTGAAAGTGGGTGCCCAGCTACTTCCGAAAGTTGGTGCCCGGCTACTTCTGAAAGTGGGTGCCCGGCTGCTTCTGAAACTGGGTGCCCAGCTGCTTCTGAAACTGGGTGCCCGGCTACTTCTAGAGGTGGGTGCCTGGCTACTTTTGAAACTGGGTGCCCGGCTGCTTATGGAGCTGGTAAAGGAAAGACAGTTAGGCGTGGTGCTGACCACATAACCCTCAAGCCCAGGAAAATATGGGCGTCGGGATGGTCTTAAGTCTATAACATGAGACCATAATGACTCCACATCCTGAGATCCCTTGACTACTTCTTGAGATCGTCCAGAATCTACTACCTGAGATATTGCCGATTATATTTCTATTTTGTGAGACAATCCTGGTTCTACATCGTGAGATCTTCCTGAATCTGCTTCCTGATATTTTCAGGATTCTACTTCTGGAGATTATATATCCTTAGATTTTCAGGATTCTACTTCCTGAGATTATATATCTTTAGATTTTCAGGATTCTACTTCCTGAGATTATATATCTTTAGATTTTCAGGATTCTATTTCCTGAGATTAAATATCTTTAGATTTTCAGGATTCTACTTCCTGAGACCACCTTAACTCTCACATCTTCGCTCTCTCACAAAGACAGTCCCAACTCTACCGCTTCAAAAGACCATCTTCACTCTAAGTACTGAGACGATTTTAACTCTGCTCCTAGAGATATAATCCAGATTGTGTACCATCAGACGTGATAAAATTAGTACACAGGCTAGCAAAGAAGTTTTGTCAGGACCTATAAATCCTGTGAAGCCCTACACCATGCGCCCCATCACCATCCCTTATGATGAAACCATAATGAAACGATCCAAATATTTTCCACGTCCGGACCTGGATTACTGCTTACTTGGAATACATTATCATTTCCCCCAAGAACCTTTATACCCAAGAGAGATATCTACCAAGAAAGACAAATATCTCACCCACAGCAATCTTCCGCTGCTCGAAAACCACGCCAGACAAAGGGATAAACGAAAATGCGGCTTTCAGTTGTTAAGAAAGCGAATTAGATTCTTTTGTTGCATTATTCTTCGTATCCTATATACCAAATCCTGTATGCAAAAGGACGGATTTTTTTAGTAAAGGTAATGCTCGGGAACAAAACACTTACAAGGGGAGGTAATGTAGTATACCTTGTCACGGTTAAGAGGAAGTAAGACACTAACAGGCATTGAAATACTCGGTGATTCCCTTCGCACACGGGTTATGGAGATTCGTATCTGCTTACGCTGGAGTTGAAATCTCTTATCTGAACCTCTCAGTGTTTTCATAAGCTAAGCTGTGTGTGTGTGTTTTTTTTTTTTGAGAAATGGTGAGATATGAGGGAAGGGGGGAGACTGGAAGAGTCAGAGGGAGGTGAGACTTCCTTCCTGTAGGATATACCGTGTGAACATTGTCTCTCTTTCAATATCACTCCAGGCTTGTCTTGATTGGCATCTCTGGCAGCTAGCTGTTATTTCACAGTTTTTATGGAATCCTCTGAAAGATTAACAGGGTGTGTTTTAAAAAACAAACAAACAAACAAACAAAGCTGAGAGAATCCAGTGAAAGACTGAATTAATCCACGCAAACGCTGAGTGAATCCTATGAAGGATTGAACTGATCCATACAAACATTGACATAATCTAGTGAAGAAATGAGTTAAATCATAGAAGTGTTGACTAAATCTGAAGAAAGACAGAACTGGTCCATAAAAAATATTGACAGTCCAGTGAAAGATTGAACTGGTCCATTAAAAAATATTGACTTAATCCATTGAAAAACTGAACTGGTCCATAAAAATATTGACTTAATCCAGTGAAAGGCTGGAGTAATCAATAAAATTGACTGAATCCAGCAAAAGACTGCAATTATCCACACAAATATTGACTTAATTCATTAAAAGATTGAAGTGATAAATACAAATTCTGGCAGAATCCAGTGAAAGATTGAAGTGGCCCATACAAATTTTGGCAGAATCCAGTGAAACAGTTTACGGTTATGAGGACTGTAGAAGGAAAAACTGTTTTTGAATGAGTGATTTCATAACAATAACAACAACAACAACAACAACAACGCATGCATGCATGCACGCACAGACACACACAGTTGTTTCGACTGAATGATTGACCGAATGACTAATTATGATGGGGCTAGTAGGAGCATTATGGAAAGTTTTATCCGGTGCCTTTGCTACAGAAAAGTGACATTTCTTTAAATCTTATAGAAGTTTTAGCAAATAGGGTCCGATCTATTCAAAATGGACATGCAGTGTGTACATAACGAGTATAACCATTTATACATAGAAATGTCATTCATAGAGGAGTAGATAGGTACAGGTGAAATACAGGTATCACAAAGGAAGCTATGTCATCTCTCGTGATAACTACCTTCTTACAGTTATATAACAAATGTATCTGTTCAATGCAAGTATAATGCACAGATAATGTTTGTCGCGGTGGAGATTATGAGCAGCTAGATAATGCTGCCAAGCTATTTTCTCGTACGCTACAGGAAATGAATAAATAAAGAAAATACTGTTATCATCGTCGTCGTCGTCGTCATCATCATCATCATCATATAGTATATGAGTGAAATAACTGAATCACAGATGTCAATAACAGTTAAGACAGTCAAGTTTTTCATTTTGAACAAGTGGTAAACCCAGATGGCTGATATATCTTCTGCCTGTCAGGTTTGTCTTGTGTGTGTGTGTCACCACCAGCATTTTGATATGTGACTCGTCACATCAACCATCATCCTGAACGTCATCATTATCGTCTGGTTCCATCATTAAATGATCTTTCGTTTTGACTTGTTAACTAAGTGTGGACTGCTGTACTCAAATGTTTTCATCTGTTCTCTGTGAGATGTCTTGCCTGGGATGTGTCAAATGTTTTCATCTGTTCTCTTTGAGATGTCTTGCCTGGGACGTGTCAAATGTTTTCATCTGTACTCTGTGAGATGTCTTGCCTGGGATGTGTCAAATGTTTTCATCTGTACTCTGTGAGATGTCTTGCCTCGGACGTGTCAAATGTTTTCATCTGTACTCTGTGAGATGTCTTGCCTGGGACGTGTCAAATGTTTTCATCTGTACTCTGTGAGATGTCTTGCCTGGGACGTGTCAAATGTTTTCATCTGTACTCTGTGAGATGTCTTGCCTCGGACGTGTCAAATGTTTTCATCTGTACTCTGTGAGATCTTTTCCTGGGCCCTGTTAAATGTATATCAACATCGAACTGTGAAACTTCTGAGGGTGACACTGTCTTTAGTTGTTAAATCATCTCACCAAGTGTCAGCTCCCAGAGAAGCAAGAGAGTTTGGTACAGGTTGTGACACACCGTAGTGGGGATAAAACCACAAAGAAATGAGAACATGGCATTGTCTAAGAGCAACAAAAAAAAAAAAAAATAGAAGAAGAAATTTGGACTCAGACTTCGCACATTAATACTGGAATAATGACGAACGAATTTTTTTTAATGCAGAGAAAGCACGTGAAATAATACAACAGATGATATAACTCAGTGAGAAGACATATTGACCTTATAAAACAAAGCAAAATAATGATATCTGATGTTTAAAAAAATGTTTAAATTTATTTATTTAAAAAATGGTTTATTCTGGACATAATATGCTAATGATATTAAGCGTCGTCTCCGGCGAAGATTTGTGGTAGAAGCGTCAAATTATACTCATATAATTTGTTTATATATCTGTAAAAAAGCATTTGAATACCCATTTTATGACATATCTTATCGTTCCCTATCCATGCAACTCAGCCTGAGTTCTATGGGGAACATTTCCAGCTCCTCTGATTACACATAAAGACAAACACACATTGAAAAAAAAAAAGCGTTAAAATTACTCAGTCAACTTCCCCCCATTATCATCTTTGCTGATTTTCTCCGCAGACAGCAATTACTGCACTTGTCACGAGGGCCGGGTGAGGTTAAAAACTCGGGCCCTCCTGATTGCAGCGGTCCTGGCCATTGTTTTCGTTAAAGGTACGAAGTTTCGTGACGTCTTCGTGTACAAACGTATAATTTACTTCTGGCATCGGTCGGTCTCAGAGCGTCTGTTTGTGTATTTGTATAGATTAAGATCAGATGAGCGGGGAGTGAGTTAATGAGTTTTCGTTAGTTGAGTAGTGTGTGAAGCGAGGTAAAGTATTGCGGAAACAGTCGGTGTATTAAGGAAACAGTCTGTGTAAGTATTAAGGAAACAGTCTGTGTAAGTATTAAGGAAACAGTGTGTGTAAGTATTGAGGAAACAGTCTGTGTAAGTACTGGGGAAAGATTATATCTAAGTATTAAGGAAACAGTGTGTGTAAGTATTAAGGAAACAGTGTGTGTAAGTATTGAGGAAACAGTGTGTGTAAGTATTGAGGAAACAGTGTGTGTAAGTATTGAGGAAACAATGTGTGTAAGTACTGGGGAAAGATTCTGTGTAAGTATTGAGGAAACAGTCTGTGTAAGTATTAAGGAAACAGTCTATGTAAGTAGTACTGGGGAAAGATTGTGTGTAAGTATTGAGGAAACAGTCTGTGTAAGTATTAAGGAAACAGTGTGTGTAAGTATTGAGGAAACAGTGTGTGTAAGTACTGGGGAAATATTGTGTGTAAGTATTAAGGAAACAGTCTGTGTAAGTATTAAGGAAACAGTGTGTGTAAGTATTGAGGAAACAGTGTGTGTAAGTACTGGGGAAAGATTCTGTGTAAGTATTGAGGAAACAGTCTGTGTAAGTATTAAGGAAACAGTCTATGTAAGTAGTACTGGGGAAATATTGTGTGTAAGTATTAAGGAAACAGTCTGTGTAAGTATTAAGGAAACAGTCTGTGTAAGTATTGAGGAAACAGTGTGTGTAAGTACTGGGGAAAGATTCTGTGTAAGTATTAAGGAAACAGTCTGTGCAAGTATTAAGGAAACAGTCTGTGTAAGTATTGAGGAAACAGTGTGTGTAAGTACTTTGGAAAGATTCTGTGTAAGTATTGAGGAAACAGTGTGTAAGTATTGGGGAAAGAGTCTGTGTAAGTATTAAGGAAACAGTGTGTGTAAGTATTAAGGAAACAGTGCGTGTAAGTATTAAGGAAACAGTGTGTGTAAGTATTGAGGAAACAGTGTGTGTAAGTATTGAGGAAACAGTGTGTGTAAGTATTGAGGAAACAGTCTGTTAGTATTGGGGAAAGAGTCTGTGTAAGTATTAAGGAAACAGAGTGTGTAAGTACTGGGGAAAGAGTCTGTGTAAGTATTAAGGAAACAGAGTGTGTAAGTAATTGGGAAAGAGTCTGTGTAAGTATTAAGGAACAGAGTGTGTAAGTACTGGGGAAAGAGTCTGTGTAGGTATCTGTGTAAGTATTGGGGAAACAGTTCGTGTAAGTACTGGAGAACAGTTTGTATAATTTTTCACTTTTCCATGTGCCAGAGATGCAGGGAGAGTGAACTTACTCGAATTATTTGGAATAGATAGACAAAAAAAGACAGACAGAACGAATGAATGAATGATCTTTACTTTTAAAGGTTACAGAACTGGGCACGCAGGCCCGTCTTACATTCTGCCCAGACAGACAGACAGATAGATAGATAGATAGATAGATAGATAGATAGATAGATAGATAGATAGATAGATAGATAGATAGATGTTATGAACCGACGATATCATCATCATCATCATCATCATTTTCTTTCTTTCCTTCTCTCTGAAATAGAAGAAAGAGAGTAGGAACTGATAATATAATAATCCTCTTCATCATCATTCTCATTATCATTCTTATCATAATCACTCATCACCACCATCTTCATCATCATCTATTAATTCCTGATACTCAAGGAAGTTTGAGGGGGGGGGGAGGTCCATGTGTTTCTACATCGCGTTGTGTCCCTTTCTATCGCTGTGATCACGGCCAAAATGAATCACATCCTTCTTTTGGTGTTGTCCGACCATCTATATCATTGTCATCCTCTATCTTCTCTTCCTTCAGCTTTCTCCTCAAGTATAGTTTCCATAGTTTGACAGCTCAAAATCTCATGGACACGTCATGAGAAGACAGAACTTGGGGGACCTACGAGTAGTAATCACTGGGAAATTCAAGGGAGAAAGAAACAGAGAAGGGACAAAAGAAAAATATCTCAGTGGGCTGACCCAGTGGCATGGAAAAAGAAAAAAATATGAACTAATCGGACACACCAAGGACCGCTCAAGATGGAGAAACATGATCGCGAGATATCAGTCAGTCAGTCAGTCAGTCAATCAGTCAGTCAATCAGTCAGTCAATCTGTCATTTGCATGTCCCTTGCTGAACTCTGCCTCCCAAACAGCTCTTCTGTAGGCCTCTCAGTTGTAAGCAATGTCCATTTGCAGATTATCAACCATGTCTTGCAGCCATCTTCGCCTTGGTCTTCCTCTCTTTCTTTTTCCCATTATGTACCCTTCCAAGACTGTCTTCTCTGAATTAATTAACAGCGAGATATCCTGTACGGCATATAATATTGTAATATATAATTTATAACAAAATAGTTTCGATCACTGTATTATGGCTTCTAATATGATCGAAATGTATTAACTATATCTGGTTCTTAGTTTTTTCATTATTTCTTTTTAAACTAAAATAATTGAAACTGAAAGGAGAAATAATTTTAAAAAAAAACATAAGAACTCTAATTAAAAGACTAAAAGTAAGAATCTTTAAGGTAAGGATCTTTAAGGCGATGGGGTGGGGCATGATTCAAAAGAGGTTAGGAAACACTGCAGTAAAGGAAAGGTAAGTTGATGTGTGTGAGAGAGAGAGAGAGAGAGAGAGAGAGAAAGAGAGAGAGAGGAAACGAATTTGATTTTAGAGAGTGAAGAAGTGAACACTCAGACACTTCAAGCATTCTGTCAACTTTCACTCTGTCACAAACGTCGGTTTAACACAAGTGTACAGGGTGCATAATTATTCTGCGTAAAATTTAAAATGTTAAATCAAAGAGAAATAGAGAGAGACGGAAAGAGAGAAAGAGAGAGTTATAAAGTGAGAGGGATAAAGAGAGTGAGAAAAGAGAAATAGAAAGTGAGCATAAAGAGAGACAGACAGACAGATAGAGACAGACAGACAGAGACAGAGAGATATAAAGTGAGAGGGATAAAGAGAGAATGAGAAAACAGAAATGGAAAGTGAGTAGAAAGAGGGAGAGAGAAAGGGAGACAGACAGACAGATAGATACAGACAGACAGAGACAGATAGATATAAAGTGAGAGGGATAAAGAGAGAGTGAGAAAACAGAAATGGAAAGTGAGTAGAAAGAGGGAGAGAGAAAGGGAGACAGACAGAGAGAGAGACAGACAGACAGAGAGACAGACAGAGACAGACATAGAGAGACAGACAAAGAGAATGAATGAATGAATGAATGAATGAATGAATGAATGAACAATCTTTATTTTTCAAGGGTAAAGAATTGGGCACGCAGGCCCGTCTTACATTCTGCCCTTCATCACTCCATCTTTCATTCTTCCCACACACTTAATTTAGTAAAAAAATACAAATTAAATTAGGAAAAACATATCAAAAGAGTGTAAGATTTAACTATTACATTCAAGGTAAAAGAGAAGAAGTCATTAACCTAATAAAATAGCACTCACGCACACATACACACGCAGACATATACATAAATAAAAATACATTGTAAATCATCTTCTAACATGTGTTTTTTTTAACAAACATTAAAATAATTTCTAACAATATCTAACAAGTTGCTTTTCTAACTATGTCATTGAAGTACTTGATGGTTTACGAGCCATGTGTTGAGAGAGTGCTGGCTATTTTATGGAGGCATATAATTACAAGCAAGTAAATAATGAAACAGGTTTGAGTTAAAGGATGAAGTATTACCAATGGATTTTAAAGAGAGAGACAGAGAGATTGATTTTAAAGAGAGAGACAGAGAGATTGATAAAGTGAGAGGGGTAAAGAGAGAGAATGAGAAAACAGAAATGGAAATTGAATAGAAGAGAAGAAAGAGAGGCGGACAAAGAGAGAGACACAGAGACAGAGAGAGAGATAAAGTGAGAGCGATAAAAAGAGTGAGAAAAGAGAAATGTAAAGTGAGTAGAAAGAGAGAGAGAGACAGGCAGGTAGAGACAGACAGACAGACATAGAGAGAGAGAGACAAAGAGAGAGACAGAGAGAGAAAGTAAGAGAGATAAAGAGAGTGAGAAAAGAGAAATGGAAAGTGAGTAGAAAGACAGACAGACAGACAGATAGAGGGAGAGAGAGAGAGGGAGAAAACTATTTGATTAGATTTAAGAGGAGAATATACTTGGGACACCTTAAATAATTCTGAAGAACGACATAGAAGATAATAAATAAATGAACATAAAGATAATAGGTAAATGATAAATGAATATGAAGATTTAACATGAAATACCACAAGAGATTGTAGCAGCAGAATTAGATAAAAATTGTGCAAGGACCCCCCCCCCTCTTTTTTTTCAGAAAACACACACACACGTAAGAAAGAGAGAGACAGGCAGGTAGAGAGAGACAGACAGACATAGAGAGAGAGAGACAAAGAGAGAGAGACAGAGAGAGAAAGTGAGAGGGATAAAGAGAGTGAGAAAAGAAAAATGGAAAGTGAGTAGAAAGAGAGACAGACAGACAGACAGAGGGAGAGAGAATGAGAGGGAGAAAACTATTTGATTAGATTTAAGAGGAGAATATACTTGGGACACCTTAAATAATTCTGAAGAACGACATAGAAGATAATAAATAAATGAACATAAAGATAATAGGTAAATGATAAATGAACATGAAGATTTAACATGAAATACCACAAGAGATTGTAGCAGCAGAATTAGATAAAAATTGTGCAAGGACCCCCCCCCCTCTTTTTTTTCAGAAAACACACACACACACGTAAGAAAAGAGAGAGAGAGAGAGATAGAGACGAGGACAGAAAGAAGGGAAGAAATGGAGGAATACATCAGTAGATACAAAGTTTGAAATAAGAAAACACATACAGTCATGAGAATGATTGGTGGAGAGATAGAGGATATATATTAATGACTGTAAGAAATACACAGAAGAAAGTTTCAAAGAGTCGAAAGATTAAAGGGAGATAATGGTAATATATTTGCAGATATTAAAAAGATGAGAAAAGAGACTTACAGAAATGAGAATGGAGATAGGTAGAATTGCAAAGAAAGAGCATAGCATATAATTAACTGAGAAAAGAAAAATAGGAAGAAATATAAAGAAATGTAAAGAAATAGCATAATCTTGAGTCAGGAAGAAATGTGAAAATTGATGTGAAAGTTAGGGCAGAAATGAATGACTGAAAACAAGAAATGGAGATGGAAATAGGCCTGAGGTTTAGACGAAGATATATAGGGAAAAAAAAGAAGAAAGAAGGAGCTGATGATAGACAAAAACCAGGGATTAGAATTAGACGATAAATGAGAAGAGAGATAGAGAGAGAGAAATACTCTTCGTGAATATAAATAGCTGTGAGTCAGTGAACTCTGGAATTACTTGCCTTCCTTCCTCCAGCTCGGGGCATGCTTACCTCACATCACGTGACACGAATCGTCCCCTCCCCCCCACCCCCTCGCAGACTGAGTCATGGAGGGTGTGAGAGGCCAGAGAGAACGCGTTCATGAGTATTATTGATGGTCTGAGTATGTGACCTTCACCTCGCCATTTCCAAGCGCACATGCGAACACGATGACAAGGCCTCTTGCATGAGACCCCAAGGGGCCCATTTCCCAGGTTTTATCACTGAAGACCTTTTCTGGGATTTTATAAGGGGTTTGCGGATCAACGTGACCTATATTTACACCAGGGACAACAAGATATTAATGCCTTTTGAGTCATTTAAAAATGATTCATTTAGCAACTGACGCAGCTCGCTTAGAGGATATTATAGCACTGTGAATCTACTTCCCTTTTTTTCGGGTGGCGAAAATGAATGGGTTAGACAAATGACACTGTTATGGATCCCTGTGAAACTTAGTTGGTCAATACCCTGTTCAACAACCTAAACGGTGTAATAGTAAACTAGGCTGTTGTAAAAAATACACTTTGGCCAACAAGCCGTGAATCAATAGCTTCTCCAGTGTTGTGGAAGTCATTAAAAGGGCTTTTTTTCCCTTAAGATCTGATCATGGAATTTTGAAAGTCAGTACAGGATATACGCTAAATGGAAAAGCGCAGCAAGTCATACATCTTTCATAAACTACTGTTTATCATAGTTTTCCTTCAGAAGGTCATGATAGATCCATCGTGGCCAATACGCGCATCAGAAAGATACAGCACGCCATACGATCATCAGGCAGGCGCTATAGTTCACACGATCATCAGAAAGCCAAAATAGATTACGTAGTCATCAGAAAACCAGGATAAAAAAAACCACCAGAAAGCCCATGTAGATCACGCAACCATCATAAAGCCGGGACAGGTTACATAACTATTAGAAAGCCAGGATAGGCCAAAAACCATCTGAAACCCAAGGTAAGTCATACAGCCGTTATAAAATCAAAATATGTCACACAACGCATCATAAAGCCAGGATAGGTCACACAACAATCATAAAATCTAGAAAAAGTCAAACAACACTTTTATATTAAAAAAAAAACAAGAAAAGTCACATAACCTTCATGAAGCCATGATAGATCACACAGCCATCATAAAGTCAGGAGAGATCACACAGCCGTCATAAAAACAGGAGATATCACACAGTCGTCATAAAGTCAGGAGAGATCACACAGCCGTCATAAAAACAGGAGAGATCACACAGCCGTCATAAAAACAGGAGAGATCACACAGCCGCCATAAAGACAGGAGATATCACACAGCTGTCATAAAAACAGGAAAGATCACACAACCGTCATAAAGACAGGTGGATTCACGCAGCCATCATAAAGACACAATAGGTCACACATTCTTTGGAACGGCACGATAGCGCAAACGGCCATCAGATATGGTGCATGCATTAGTAAATCTACACCACACAGTAAACAGCTATGAAATTCTAGATTTCGTTTACAATTAAATATCAATGTGCACATAAAACTCTGAATATTCTTCTACGAGTGATGTCTAAAGTCAGCTTGCACATGCTTGAAAGAACAAAAATACAGTGGTCAGTTTCTGCTTGAGGATGTTATGTCGGACACACCTGCATGCGAACATTGATTAATCTTCATAATCAGGACACACCTGCATACGAACATTGATTAATCTTCATAATCAGGGCACACCTGCATGCGAACATTGATTAATCTTCATAATCAGGGCACACCTGTAGAAGATGATAATCTGCTATTTTTCCACCGCCACAGGTGCAGTCATCAATGGTGCTTAGTTTCCTTCTGTAAACACTTGGCGACACCTCTGACTATTGCAATCTGCGAAGTCTATAAAAAGGTCACTATCTTCTAGTGCCTATGTAAACATGTTCTGAAAAGGCTGGAAAAGGCCTCTTGCGCTGTAAGAATTTGAAAGCGTTTTTGTCGAAATCATTTTCAGAGGCGGCCGCTGTCCGAAACAAAGTTATTTATCAGAAATGATCAAATATATTCTGTACTTTTTCATTTGTCTTTTTTTTTGTGTAAAGGAAGATTCCAGTGGTTTGTGCGCTTTCATGTGTGTCCTCAGCTTGTAACCAAGAAGGCTCAAGAAGAGAACGTTGGAAAGGAGAGGGTTAAAAAAAATTCATGTTCCTGTTTCTGTTTGGACACATTCTGACTTTTTATAGTTCTCAAAAAATGAAGAAACAGTTTCCTTTTTTTTTTCCTTTGAACTATAAAAGCGTTAACAAATTGTATTTAGTGTCAACTAGTTATTATTACATGTGCTCCAAATGACTGACAACTCACTACCAAAAATAGCACTAAGATGGACACCACAGAGGAACAGAAGTAAGGTTAGACCAAAAGAGACATGGAGAAGAACAACAGAAAGGATGTTGAGCAATAGAGGGCTCACCTGGGCAAGAGCAGAAAAAAAAGGCGAAGGACAGGCATTCGTGGAAAACCCTTGCGGAAGCCCCATGTGCCCTGGGCACTTAAGGTTCAGAGAGAGAGAGAGAGAGAGTTATTATTTTGATCATCATTCTCAACATGACATGTTTGTCTTAACATAATTTTTCCTTTGTGAACCACGTGTACTTCTCAAGATTCTTAATGTCCCTAAGTCATGTTTCACAGCATTTATAATGATTAACTTGAACTGAATTAGGAGATTCTGCAGTTTACTTGCTCGAAAGCTGCTTACCTTTTACGACTTTTATAGCTGTTCTATACTACTTCAGTGATTTGGAATTCCAAAAATGATGGCAGAATCCAGAGTTCTTTCATGTGATCTGTAAAGCAATAATCATTTCTCTGATGAATCAATTAGTCTTACAACATCATTGATGCAGTGGCATGCATACTCGTCTACACAATTTTTCTCTGATACTAGATAATGTGTCAGTTCATTCTTTTATCTAATATGCCACTTCATTATTTCATCTAATGTATCAGTTCATTCTTTCATTTCATGTGTCCATTAATTCTTTCATTTCATGTGTCCATTCATTTTTTCATCTAATGTATCAATTCATTCTTTCATTTCATGTGTCAATTCATTCTTTCATCTAATATGTCAATTCATTCTTTCATCCACGTACAACCTTCCTTTTTCTCTCTCTCTCTCTCTGTCTCTGTCATAGTTTAGTATCCTAAGAACATAGTTCTAAAGATAATTTGTTAGATCTTGTTTCTTGTTAGAAATTATCTGAGTAAATATGCGAGAGTGGAATGTCAGAAGAACTCCATTGAAAATGTATTTATGTGAGTGTGGGCTGCCTTGTTTTATTAGTTAACTATTATGTAGTTCATTATCCTATATTTGTGAATGTAATATTTTCATCTTGGAGTCTTTTTTTCATGTAATTTGTATACTTATATTATTTCACATAGTTTCATCTTGTACGCTTATATATGTATATATAATACTCATGTAATTTTGTATACCTTATTAAATCGAGAGTGTGGAAAGCATGAAAGATGGGGTGATAAAAAGCAGGATGTAAGAGGGGCCTGTGTGCACAATTCTTCACCCTTTTAAAATAAAGATAGTTAATTAATTAATTCACTCCTTCTCAGATCGTCTGATGGTCTTCATGGCTTTTTCACTGAAGATGATTCATGCGAAAGAATCTTTTGTGTGTGTGTCTGGAATCTAAGACCCGAGGTTTTTTAAACAAGTGACAAATCTGAGATGAAGCAAAACTACGTGCATCTGCACTGAGATTTCTGTTGGATGTTTTTCTTTGTTGAGCGAAAATAACATAATATTTTTGTTGCTTCTCTCCTGTTGGTTGCTGTGCATTTATTTCAATCTTAGAATACAAACCCGACGTTTCTTCCGAAAATCTAGTTTTTTTTTTCTATTTCTTCCCTTTTCAGCTGTGACGTCAAAACAAAAAGCCTCCCAAATAAAAAAAAATATTTAATACTCTCATTTTCGTTTCGGGAAAAAAAAAAAATGAATGAAAAAAGAAGAGGCAATGACAGCGGGGTTTTGCCGAACGTGTCTCAATAACAGTTCTTTATTCTAGACCACACATCACGTTGTAACTTGCTGTTTGCGAGGACTTATTCCCAGCCATTGTCACTGGAAGCGTTGCTGCGCTTTGGAAGGCTGTCAGCAGAGCAAACAAGCTTACCAAGTACGTATAACAGATGGTTTTATGCGTACAGTTTCGTATCCCGCGTTATGACGTTGGCCAACAGGTACCGCCTACATCACTGTTTTCCTTTCATTAAAATGTTTACGCTTGATGAACGATGCGGAACAGAAGGCTAATCAAAGGAAATATGAGGCGCACCTTGGAGGGGGGGAGGGGGCCAAGAGACTTCAGTTCTTGGTCTTTGATGCGGAATCAGTTTCAAGGTAACTGCGAAGGGGAAAGAAAGAAAAAAAAATACTCGTCCTCTGTGCTTATCCGGACACTTAAGCCAAGCGAAACTGAAAAGACAACACTCTCTCCTCTCTACAGAAATACGAGCGCCCGAATATCTCAGTCACGAACCTGAATATCCGTGTATGTTGTGCTGTTTGTTTTCTTCTTTCTGTTTCTAAAACAGTTTCAAATCTGCGAGGACATTTTGTTTCTTCAGGAAACTGCCACTGCAACTCCGAGCTTTGGAAGCAAAAATATGTACGAAGAAGAAGAAAGAAAGAAAAAATTATCATATACAGACCGCGCTTACCTGGAGGGACGTTGTGAATCTTGTGAAATATTGTTACGGACTGATAAGATATAATGTAACGTAATAACCTATGATGTAATATTAATATAATTATGGTAAAATGTAAAATTCCCGTTTCCACCCCATTAAGGATCGTTGACGATCTGCAAATGTATGCATCAGCAGCAGGCCATCTTGCTCACAACCGAGAGGCCTACAGGAGTGCTGTTTGGGAGGCAAAGATCCGCAAGGGACATGCAAATGAATGAATGAATGAACGCCATTAAGGCATATTGGGGATACGGTATTAGGCCCGTATTTCCAAGACCCTCGGCACATGAAAGTTTGATGTGATCAGTATCACGCCTGGCCGCATTTACCTTCCCAGGTTTCTCTGGTACCCGTTTTTAGTGGCTGGTGGAGCCCTAGGCCTTTTGTATGTGTATGTACCAGAAACAAGATCCCACTGCTGGGACTGAACTAAGTACCACCGGATTAGGAAACCCAGCACACATAATTATGGAAATGTTGAGAAAAGAAAATCGGAAGACATACCGATGTGTTCAGGTGGAAAATAATATACTTTCTAGCTCCTATCACCTAATACAAAGTGAAGAAAAAGTGTTCTCTTTATGCCATCTATTTCTGCGGTCAAATGTGGCGTAGTACAAACCATTACAGAAAAGATAAAGAGAATACGTCGAAACAAACTGATAAGTTATATCATAGAATGGACAGAGAAAAAAGGATATTATTATGACTGTACATGACAGATACAAATGACTGGCCACAAAGAGGAACATCTTTTTTTTTTTTTACAAAATACCCTCAAGAAAACCAGAGACAAAAGGAAAGAAATACATTTGTCAAATCAGTTTTCATACATATTTGTGTTAATTTACCACAGGTTTTGATGGCTCTCTGTTATATATATATATATATATATATATATATATATATATATATATATATATATATAATGCTCTTTTTTAATGGATATTTTCATACTTTAAGGCTAATACTTCATTAATAGAATAATCATCATCAGGTGGCATGCCAGTAGGCACTGGCGGTCATGCTTCTGTACTTGGCTCTTTATGTGTCCAGTGAATGATGACTTGTCTCTTTATATGTCCGGTGAATGATGACTTGTCTCTTTATATGTCCAGTGAATGATGACTTGTCTCTTTATATGTCCAGTGAATGATGACCGTCGATTTCTTATGGATTTCATTAGGTTCTTGTCTACATTTGCTTTTGTTAGACATTCCCTGTTTATCATCTTAGCTGTCTATGGTGTTCTTAACATTCTGCTAACGAACCACATCTGGTGTGCCTCTAGTGATCTCTCTATCGATCTGTTGGTACTCTATGGAGGAGAGCCATGGACAATCAACAGATCGATGGAATAGAAAAACAGGAATGGTTAAATACACTGCCAGCATAATGGGAACAAGTTATTACTTCGAAGCGTGTAACACAGCGCCATTCCACAATCCACAGCCCTCTGTGCTATGGAAGCATAAGTAAGGTAAAGATAAACCTGTTATGTCATGGAGACACTTAAGTGATACCGTGCCAGTGCCTGCATCTTTCCTTGACCTGACAGCACATTAAAGGATGATGTAGTCAGCGTCACGCCAGGTCGCCTTTCCTTCCCCAGCTCAAAAAAGCCCCGGGTGACGGGAGTGCCTCTGGCCAGATTCAAACCACCGACCTTCGCCAAAAGAGTTGAGCGTACTAACCACTTCGACACACCAGCGCTTCAGGAAATTGAGACCCCCATAAATGTGGATGTACAGAAACATCAAGAAAATTATTTACCTGTCAGTATCATTATGTTCATGTTTGTCACCGTGGTAATTGATTAGAGGTGTTTGTTTTCGTGTCTGCTTCTGTAATATTTGGAATAACAATGTTACTGAAGTTCTCTTCTCTCTGAAATGATTCGATTGAGAGAACATTCTAAATCTCTAAAAGTCTTTGGGTAGTGGGCGATGAGGTTTAAATGGAAAGTGAATTAGATTCGACTCATATTTGCGATGAATGAATTAGACTATTTGATTCAGTCATTTTGCAGAGATGAGTGAATGCCTTCTAGATGGTTAGTTATTTGATGTACCGTCCCTATATGTCGTCGTGTCCTTGCATACAGCGGAATCACTTCCACACACTCTCTTTCTACTCAAAACTTAATAGAGATAAGGATATTAGGTATTTTGTAAAGGACAGACGGCTTTACTACCTGATGGTTACTCTGCTACCTCTTAGTCAGGTACAGTTCTGGGACTGTGCGAGCACCAGGAAGATTGTCCTGGACACAAATGTCTAGGTCATCTAAAAATTCGAAGATTCATAAATGCGAGGGGTGATTGATAAGGTCTCGGCCTAAGGTACAAATACTTGAAACACACGGTGGATATTAGGTGCATTTGTATAGCAGGTTAATGTAAGATTAAACACCAAATTTTAAGAAATTAACTGCAACCAACTTTTTTTACAGGCTACTGAAGTGGTAATGGGTGGCAGAAATTGAAAAAGTGGATACAATTTCTCATCATCGCTACCTCTGCATCAAGGGCGTATCATCGAAGGACATCCATGAGGATATGGTAGAGACTCTAGGGGAGATTGCCCCTTCTTACAGCACAGTGAAGAAATGGGCAGCTCAATTCAAACATGGAAGGGAGAGTCTGGAAGATGATCCCCATCCAGGAAGACCAAGAACGGTAACCACCGATGAAATCACCGGCACAATCCATGACATGATAATGGAGGATCGACAATTCACTGAGCGGTACATTGCTACAGAGTTGGGCATCTCCCAGGAACATGTGCATGCTATTATTCACAATGATCTTCATATGACAAAGGTCTCTGCTCGATGGGTCCTGAAACTTCTTGGAGCTGACCACAAACGACAGCGTCTCAACATGTCAAGAGACAATCTTGGCTATTTTTCGGCAGATCCCGAAAAGTTTCTTCAGCAATTTGTGACTATGGATGAGACTTGGGTTCATCATTTTCAACTAGAAACTAAAGAACACTCAAATCAGTGGAAACATCATGGATCCCCACCTCTAAAAATGAATCTGTCGCAGGCAAAGTGATTTCTTCCATCTTTTTGGATCTAGAAGGTGTGCTATTAATAGACTATTTTCAAAAGGGCAGAACGGTCACCTGAGTCTATTACGCTAATCTTGTGAAGCAACTACGGATCAAACTGAAGGAAAAGCGTCGATGGAAATTGACGTCGGGAGTCATCTTTCAGCAAGACAATGCTCCAGTTCACAAGTCGGCGGTGGCAATTGCTGCCATTCACGAATGTTCAGTTTCTTGAACATCCTCCTTATTCCTCAGGTTTGGCCCCTTCGGACTATTACCTGTTTACTAAACTCAGAAAGCAGCTCAGTGGTAGCAAATTTGCTTCAGATGATGACGTCATTCATGCTGTAGACCACTTTCTACTGGCACAAGATGCTAACTTTTACAAAGAAGGGATCCGTATGCTCCAGGATCGCTGGACTAAGTGCATAAACTTGCAAGGGGACTATGTTGAGAAATAACCCAAAAAAGTTGTCCACAAATAATCCATTGTACCTTGTGCCGAGAACTTATCAAACACCCCTTGTATCTTCAGGCTTCTATAAAACATGTCTCCTTAGACACCTATAAAAGATCCATACAGCAAACATCCAGAGAAACTACTGCGAATGGAATGTCCTTTCGTGGAGAATTATCGTAGTGAAGGTAGACAGAGATGTTTGCTTCAGTTTTACGAACAAACAGACAGACAGACAGACAGGCAGGCAGACAGACAGACAGACACATAGATAGATAGATAGATAGATAGATAGATAGATAGATAGATAGATAGATAGATAGATAGATAGATAGATAGATAGATAGATAGATAGATAGATAGATAGATAGATAGATAGATAGATAGATAGATAGATAGATAGATAGACGAAAAGAATACGACAGACCTGTACTTCAACAACTGCATTTGGCAAGAGACACATACAGAAGCAGCACAATATATAAGAACAATAAAAAGCAACTAAAAAAAAAAATCCCCCGAAAAATGAAAACTTCACTCATCAGCATTCTCCTCGTAAGAAAGAGCCGCACGAAATGCACCCAGGTAGATGTAGGTGAGCACAATTTAAAAATTATTGTCGCTGTTCCAGTCGTTGGTGATGGAAGGTTTTAATTATCAAGTACAGATTATATCCTCTCAGCATGTTAATTTTTTTTTATAGTATCATCACCGAACATCGAACGAGTCCATAAAGTGATCCGATCTGTCAGCGTTCTTCTTCTTCTTCTTGGCTCTCACTGAAACTACGAGCTCGTGATCTTAGCAGCCGATACGATGAGAATACTGAGGCAGAACATGGTGTCGGCTTGGGAGCGGGTTATGGCGGCTATTTTGTCTTTACCTGAGTGCAGCTAAATATCAGGCGGTGTGTAATACTTCTTTAGCAGACTCCACCACCATACCAAAGAGCATCTCAGCACGGTGTACGTAATCCTTAAAGAAGCCTGACAAATGGAAGCTACTGTGGGCCGAGGGTCAGAATCTGCAGCATAACCTCAGAGAATCCATTTAACAGTTCTAGCACACAGTACCTACTTCAACATCATCTGGTCTTGTTATTTTCTTAAACTTCTTATGGAGTCAGCTTTGTTCTGTAATACGATCTACAATCTTTTCTAAACGTCATTTAAGGTCAAATTCACCAGACAATACTAAAACAACAAACACTGCCTCATAGGTGATCTGGCTTTGCTGCCGTAGCCTGAAAACAATACACCACCTCTTTGTTTTCTTTGGGCGACTGAGAAGCGAAGTGGATAGTGCACTAGTCTCTCATCCGTGACGGAGGCCAAACCCGGCTGGTGGTGGCACAGTCACAGGCGCAGATCTCAGTTGTAGAATTTGGTACCTAACTTCTTCGAAGTTATGAAAGGAAAGTAGGCAATGCGTGATGCTGACCACATTATCTTCCAGTGGGCTGGCAGGTCAAGGAAAAAATGGGCACCAACATCATATCCTTAACGTGGCTCCAAGGCTTAACCCTTATCTTCTTTTTTTTTTCTTGTTCATTATCGTGCTCTTCGAAACACAAATTACCTGGATATGGTAATGACGTCTTTTCTGTTAGTAAGTTTAGAAAAGAATATACATTATACACATTCATCTTAAGAATTCTTCACTTTAGAGTAGAGAATCCATCCTGGACCATTGTTAGTAAGTTTAGAAAAGAATACGCATTATACAAATTCATCTTAGAATTCTTCACTTTAGAGTAGAGAATCCATCCTGGACCATTGTTAGTAAGTTTAGAAAAGAATACGCATTATACAAATTCATCTTAGAATTCTTCACTTTAGAGTAGAGAATCCATCCTGGAACACTTTCACGGTAAACTCATTCTAAAGTATTACCTTCATATATCATTTGCAATACTAGAAAATTAAACCAAAAAAAACAAAAAAAAAAAAAGAGAGAGCATCCGACGAAAGGAAGAGATAAATGTGGGTACACAATAATTGACCTGTTCTTACAAATAACGTTGAAAAAAAAAAAGTTTTAAAGGGGGAAAAAAAAAATTCGTGGGAAAATTATATATCGCAGGTTGAACTGGTATAAAGAGGGGCGTCTCCAGACTAATTGCCTCTGTTTGAACACCTTGAGATTGATGTGAAAGTCCAGCGATGCACTCACACTCATGATTTGACAGCGCAGAAGTAAGCAATGAAAACGCTAATGTTTGGAGTTACAGTTGACAAGTCCGGAGCAACGGTGAAAGTTGGCTGTTTTTACGGATCTTATGTCTCCGACCATGTTTATTCATGGAGTAAAAGCTTCCAAGTCCACGAGAGGAGACCCATTATTTATTCTGTAGTATCAGATTTCCATACCCTCGCCGGGCGCTCACGGGATGAAATAATAGTCCTGGAACCAGTTTTGCGAATTTGGGAATTTTTCTGCGAAAATAAACACATGTGTCAGAGAGTGGGAATTAGCTCAATTTGCGATAGTTGAACAGTTCAGCTACATACGTTTTACACTTTATTCAGCCCAGTTTACACGTGAGCGAGTGAGTGTTTGTAATCGCTTTTACGTTTTTTTTTTCTGTTGTTGTTCTTTTCTGTTTCTATTTCATTTGAGGTAAGGACGAGAGAACAAAGAATGTTTTAATCGGCATTGGCCTGGACAAAGTCTGTAACAAAACAGGAACAAATGTTAACATTTTTTTTTAGGATAATCATAATTGCACGCTTGCATCTCCCATTTATTTTTTTTAGATTTGTTGCTGAAATTGTCATTGCAGGCTGGCATATCCCATCTTTTAGACGTATTGTTAAAATCATTGAACGCTTGCATCTATCACCTTTCATATTTGTTTGTTAAAATCATCATTACGTGTCTGCATCTATCACCTTTCATATTTGTTTGTTAAAATCATCATTACGTGTCTGCATCTATCACCTTTCATATTTGTTTGTTAAAACCATCATTGCGTGTCTGCATCTATCATCTTTCATATTTGTTTGTTAAAATCATCATTGCATGCCTGCATCTATCACCTTTCAGATTTGTTTGTTAAAATCATCACTGCGTGTCTGCATCTATCACCTTCCGGATTTGTTTTTTTAAATCGTCATTGCATGTCTGCATCCATCACTTTCCAGATTTGTTTTTTTTAACCGTCATTGCATGTCTGCATCCATCACTTTCCAGATTTGTTTGTTAAAACCATCATTGCGTGTCTGCATCTATCACCTTTCATATTTGTTTTTTTAAATCGTCATTGCCTGTCTGCATCTATCACTTTCCAGATTTGTTTGTTAAAATCGTCATTGCATGCTTGCATTTATCACCTTTCAGATTTGTTTGCTAAAATTATTATTGCATGCCTACATCTATTACCTTTCAGATTTGTTTGCTAAAATCGTCATTACATGCCTGCATCTCCCTTTTATCAGATTTTCGCTATAATCTTCTTTGTATGTTTGCATTACTATATACATCATTGCATGCTTACATCTCCTATCTTTTAGATATGATACTATAATCACCATTGCGTTCTTGCATCTCTTATCTCCTGTCTGGTCATCATTAATTAATATCTTTATGAAACCTTTCATCACTGACAATTATTATTAACTTTTGTTGGGAAAAATTTTTTTCTTTCTTCTTTCTGTTCCTCTGATACAGAAATGAAGGAATTCGTGTTTCATTTATTGTATTTAAAACTGAAAATAAAATTCAGATGGCAGTGAGGTCCTATTTCGATGGCATTTACTTTTGACTGACAATAAGCTACAGTTACTTACATTTATTATGTCGATGAAGACGCTTAAATCGACGGCTTAGAATAAACAAAAAATAATAAACAAATAAAAGGATAAAGCGAACTCGAATTCAAAGGGTTAAAAATGGCATTGCTGGAGGAAGTAATAATTTGTTTTTTTCTGATAAACTCCAGTCCGCCGGGGAAGTGAAACAAGTTAACTCTGTGGAGAGTTAAATTGCTGGGAGCTGTTCTAAGTGTGTCAATACCCGGTAATTGTCAGTAATTATGGCTTGTATTACGGGAAGGATGGAAGCATACATCATAGAGGCAGGGAATGAAATACAGTAGATGCTGCCTGAAAGAAGTGAGGTTTAAAAAAAAAATGCTGGGAAAGAAGTTCTTTTGTTGAGGATAAAGAAAGGGCAGGAGAGAAAGCAGGAGATTTTGTTTAAATTATTATTGAGGGAAGCCAAATATACGATAACCAGAAGAGCGGGAAATGAGAAATACGAAATGATGAATATTTTAATTTTTGTTTTGTACTGTTACTATGAGAAGGGTCTACTTGACCAATTTCTCACAGTTTGAAAATAAAGTTGGTGGTCCTTCATTTTTCTCTAATGGAAGAAAATCTGCACATCATCATCATCATCATCGTCATCATCATCGTAATCATCATTATCATCATCGTAATCATCATCATCATTATCATCATCATCGTAATCATCGCCTTCCACTCCCTTTAGTTTTCCACCCCCTCCCTTTCTTTTTTATTTTACTCTGTTTTCTTTCTCCTAGCTCCACGGCCCTATCGCCACCTTCTCTTCTTCTCTGATGACATATTGCTGTTTCTTGTCCTATTCACCAGTTTCATATTTTCTCCCTGCAAGTGTTTATGTTCCTCATTCATTATCTCTCCGCTCCCCTTCCCCCCCCCCGACACCTCCTCTAGCGGCTAGCATGTTTCTACTGCCTTCCCCCCCCCCTTCAACCACATGTTTTCCTCCTCTCTCTCCACCTCTTCTTTACGACTGGCTCTATCGGCTTATCCTTTGTGTGGCCCTGCGTGGTCTTTATGCCTTTTCTAGTGGACACGCATTTCTCTGTTTCCTATTTCTGGAGGAGGCCACATTAAGATAAGTTCTTCGTTTAGTTATATGTGTTTTTTTTTGTCTCGTTTGTGCATGTAATCCTCGAAAAAGGCTCACGCCGAAATATTGGATGTTATATGTTTTCATTTATACATTCTATTCGTTTTTTTCCACTTTACTCACTTTAAACACTTTGTAAAACTACACAATATACCTCTATCTACCCTGAGAGCATAGACCACAGATACATGCTCTCCAGTCATCCCTGTTTTTGGAATTATTCTCTGCTTCCTTCCATATGTATCCCTTGTCTCTGAGCACTGTCATAACTTCTCTTTTCCAAGCACAGAATACAGCAGTAGATATGCACGGCAGACAGGATACAGTAGTAGATATTCAAGAGAGACACAAATATATTAATTTTATAACAAGTAACAGCTGCTATTGTAAGATAAGTCTAATTTAACTCATGCAGAAGTGAGATTATATGGAAATTTTTTTTAAAATAAGCATGAATACGAAAATCATGATATTTAAGAGTAATGTTCTAAGGCGCAGACAGGCGTGAATGCTGGAAAATCACCAAAACAATAGAAAACAAGTTGAAGTCTTTCCAGACTAAATGTTTACGAAGAATTAGAAAAATATTTTGGCCAAACACTATAAGAAATAACATCTTGTTGGCAGAAATGCAGATGAAGCCACTGACAGCAATTACTGAAGAATGACGCTGGCGATGGTTGGGACATGTGCTCCGAATGACTGACAACTCACTACCAAAAATAGCACTAAGATGGACACCACAGGGGAACAGAAGTAAGGGTAGACCAAAATAGACATGGAGAAGAACAACAGAAAGGATGTTCGGCAACAGAGGGCTCACCTGGGCAAGAGCAGAAAAAAAGGCAAAGGACAGGAATTTGTGGAAAACCCTTGCGGAAGCGCCCTGGGCACTTAAGGTTCAGAGAGAGAGAGAGAGAAGTGAGAAGGAGAGAGAGAGAGAGTAGTAGTAGCAGTAGTAATAGTAGTAGTAGTAGTAGTAGTAGTAGTAGTAGTAGTAGTAGTAGTAGTAGTAGTAGTAGTGTAGTAGTAGTAGTAGTAGTAGAAGAAGAAGAAGAAGAAGAAGAAGAAAATACCACTTGGAAATAGCACCTATATAATAATCAGACACAGTTGAAGATTAGTCCAAAGATAATGGTAAAAAGAAACACCAGGAGTTCATCCTGTGAACAGATTCTGACAGATGTTCACAACTGAGTGATGACAGACAAATTGTATTTGTACCGCGTCACACAAAAATATATATCTGTATTTTTCTTGCAACGGTCTCCAAGAAACAAGGGATTCTTCCAGAATTTTCTATCGTGGCCTCATCGCACTGGTAAACAATTACATCACTCATCATCCCACCTGACTGTAAGAACACAGTCGTTACATTGATAATTGCATCTGATTACCAGAGCATAGTGATTACACACATCATATCCACCTGCTTCCAAAACACGTGAATGGGAGTTACAATCTAGACGGAAACACAACCGAACAAACAAAACCATGTTTCTCTCAACAGAACATGTTCAGTTCCCACATATCAGCAAGCCGTTTTGTTTAAAGACGACGCAGCACACTAAGTGATCTCTGCTCCGGAAGTAGATTATTTTTTTAAAACATATATAAAGGAGTTCATATACTGGTTCAGCAGCCATTTTATAAAGAGGATATCTGTTTATTTTGTCTTCTCACCGACTCCCACACAAGATCTGTGTTTCTGATCTTGCCTTCAGTTTACAGAAGTGCCCAGTACATACACGTGAGTTTGTTACAAATCGTGACCAGATTATTGAAACTGTGTAAACTTCATGATTCAGCCAGATCAGAGACGCCTCTGTGTTTCAGGGCCTTCTCCAGGTGGCTTCCTCGCCCACGCACGATTTATTAAGACAACTGTCCTTTAACGTTTAAAACTTGGGAGGGGGGGGGAAGGGCGGTCACTTTAGTCAGGCAGTTTGAAAAATCTAGAAAACAAAACATTATGGCTGTATCAGAAGATATAATAATGAATTGAAGACAATGCTGATTGAAGGGAAAAAGAGCAAGAGGTAGACGGAAAGACAGAATATGGCAGTGGGAGAAGATACAGTTTGGCCGAGTGCAGCATCAAGGCGAGGAAGAGAGAAAACTGGGGATTCATTACCGCCAACCTCCGTCCAGAAGACCGCACGATGATGATGATGATGATGATGATGATGATGATGCTTCGAGATTTTGGCGGTCACCCTTCTCTAAAGCTATGGACACACCATATTCTGCATTCTCTTCTTTCATGTCTTATTAGCAATGCCAACATAAGCATATGTTCTCAGTCTTTGTCGTGAATATCCACGCCCTCTGACACACTGGTCCCTGGCTTGTGCTCCGCAGACCCCAGTGGTTGTGAAGAGATTAGGGAGCACATGCTCTAACATTTTCACGGTACGTTTCACTTTACCAAATGCTTTAATGAAGTCCTTGTAACATGCACATAAATCTTTCTATACTTCTAAGATTCATTCTGTTATACATGTATATCAACGTGCGCAATGTTATCTCTAAGCTGTGCGGCAGCGTGGCCGACTGCATAAAAAGGAGGTAGGTAAAAAGTCACTCCGAGCATCTGATTTTGTATGTCGCGAATTTTGTTTCTTTTATAAATCTACTTTTACTTTTCGATTTCTTGATGTTTTTCTGTGCTATTGCAAGGATGAAAAAGAAAAAAAAACAAAACAGAAAACAAAAATGACAGCGCTACGTGAGTTTATATTCCGGATTTCTTTGACTTTTACTATTTCTTCTATGAGAACTTTAAATTCTGGTCTGTATTTTACTTTTCGACTAACGTGCCCTCTAGAGTTTTGTGGTTCCTGTGCAAAATTTTGAAATTCTAAGCAAGTACATTCTCAAGACAACAACAACAAAAAAAAGTCTTTGTGTGCATTTTGATTTGATAATAAAAAAATGTTTGTGTTGTTTGGTACGCTAAGAGCTACTTCAGTGGTGACAAGTTCTTGAAGTACCTTGGGACAAGTGCCCTTTTGAAGTGTTCTGTGTGAGGACAATACAAGAAGAGAGGGAGGAAACAATGGACAAGGTGTAATAGTATACAGCATGCTACAGATGTAAACCTCATTGTGGTTTTAGACGAAAACGCCAATGATTCAAGTGTTTATATCTTCTGAGGAGCTAAATATTCGGCTTTGGTTGGAGAAACGGACATCACGTGATTTTGGCGGGATTAAGTCTAGTATGTAGGATGTGTGATAAGTGAAAGAAAAAAAAAACAAGCGGAATTGACGTTTGACCGATGCGGATATATTTGTTTATTGCTGTATTGTGGAGTTTTTAGCTATACGGGGTTAAGACAGGAATGGAAGCTTTACGTCAACTATATTGCCTGACTGTTTGTCTGGAATGGAAGCTTTACGTCAACTATATGGTCTGAGTGTTTGTCTGGAATGGAAGCTTTACGTCAACTATATGGCCTGAGTGTTTGTCTGGAATGGAAGCTTTACGTCAACTATATTTCCTGAGTGTTTGTCTGGAATGGAAGCTTTACGTCAACTATATGGCCTGAGTGTTTGTCTGGAATGGAAGCTTTACGTCAACTATATGGCCTGAGTGTTTGTCTGGAATGGAAGCTTTACGTCAACTATATTGCCTGACTGTTTGTCTGGAATGGACGCTTTACGTCAACTATATGGCCTGAGTGTTTGTCTGGAATGGAAGCTTTACGTCAACTATATGGCCTGAGTGTTTGTCTGGAATGGAAGCTTTACGTCAACTATATTTCCTGAGTGTTTGTCTGGAATGGAAGCTTTACGTCAACTATATGGCCTGAGTGTTTGTCTGGAATGGAAGCTTTACGTCAACTATATTGCCTGAGTGTTTGTCTGGAATGGAAGCTTTAAGTCAGCTATATGGCCTGAGTGTTTTTCTGGAATGGAAGCTTTACGTCAACTATATGGCCTGACTTTGTCTGGAATGGAAGCTTTATATCAATTATATGGCCTGATTGTTTGATGGCTGAGCTGAAGATATGTACTTTGGCATATTGCTCAGTGTACTTATCATCCATCCAGTATCCATCATCATCAAGTTTCATCCTAAAAATCTCACCTTGTCGTATTGTCAGCAATGGACTTGCTTGCTTAGTACATTGTGATGTCTTGACAAGGGGAAATATCCTGGGAATCATCAGAACAGTGAATATTAATTCAGAGGTGGTCGCCTATGATGCACCAAGCTGAGTTACACAGACGATGCAGGAACAGAACGGTTACAGAGGCAATGTGAGGAGAACTAACTGCTTCACAGTGAAGGGAAAAGAACGCTGAAAACAGAAAGAGCCAACAGCAAAAGTGGATTAGACAATGTATAATAAAGTTTAGACTGTGATTTATATTTTAATGACTGATAGTAGAAGTGTTCTTTGATCAACACATCACGAATTACCTCACAGATACTAGGAGTTTCAATAAATCAAGTCTCTGCACAAGTTACAGATCCTATTTAATTCGGTCTAATAATGGTTCATATACAGTAGTTGGTAACATCACTTGGACCAGAAAAGGCATCACCTTGGTTCATCACGGAATCACCTGAACACTGTTTCACAATAAACAGACCTGCCATATTCTAGATGCAGCACTTCAGCAAGGTTCTACAATATTCTAGATGCAACACTTCAGCAAGGTTCTACAATATTCTAGATGCAGCACTTCAGCAATGTTCTACTATATCCTAGATGCAACACTTCAGCAAGGTTCTACCATATTCTAGATGCAGCACTTCAGCAATGTTCTACCATATTCTAGATGCAGCACTTCAGCAAACTTCTCACTTTCAAAATACTCTACACGTGATACGAGAACAATTCCAAACTCTCTACTATATTAGATCTGCAACACATGGTCAGCTCCTAGTCTGAATCACTTCACACAAAGTTTCAAAAGTAACAAATCTTCATAATCACTTGAAACACATCTTCAGTCTGTCCTAAAACTATTTCTCGTTCTAAACTGCTCTATCTGAGTATCTCTCTTTTACTCTGTGTATCTTCTGAGTCTCTTCTAAAACTGCCTGCCTGACTTATATGTCGTAAGTCAATTGTCCAGTAGGACACATCCCTATTCCTTGTCACTGGTCAGCTGGCCAAGTCGGTCTACTTCCTTTTTTTTCAAAACTGTGTGCAAATTGCGTCCTAAGATGAGCAAATACGCGTCCTGTGCCAGTCTGTTGAGTCAAATCCGTCTGAACAATTTCCCCATCACGTATCAGGCGTTTGCGATAATTATGGGATGTATTAGTCCGGATCTGTTTACAGTGTCCGTCTGTCTCCGTCTGTCTCCGTCTGTCTCCGTCTGTCTCCGTCTGTTCTATTGTTATCTGAGTAAATCCTCTTTATCTGCCTTTATTATCGGCTTCTTGTCGTAAATATTGCTATTGTTGTCGCTGGAGTGTTTCTCTCGAATCTTCCATCGTTTCTGACCTACTTTCTGCGTATCAGTAATAAGAAACTACACTAAATATGCCAAATAGTAATAATAATAATAATACAAGAACATTAATAATACTAATTATCCTAATTTACAAGGGACTATGTTACACAGGCAGATGGTTTATATACTGTAGTGGTGTGGTTACCAGCCCGTGATCCACTGCTGGATTATAAATGTGGCATTAACTTTTTCGCGGCCTGGTTGGCTGAGTGGTTAGGCGCTCGGTCTGCTAATTTGGTGGTAGCGGGTTCAAGTCCCGACAGTGGTGATTTTGGATGTGACAAGGGGTGAGGGTGAGATTTGGGGGAGGGGGGGGGGGTTGACATCAAAATCTAAGGCGTTGAGATTGGGTATGATTCTTTAAAAAATTTGAGAAGCACTGAGATAGGTCTTCAAGGAAAGGAAAGAAGAAATGTAGAATCTCAAGAGCGATTTAGGTGAAAAGTTCTTTTTTCTCTATACTGAAGGCCACTTCAACTTGATGATTTAGACCAGTTTAAAGGGGCATTCAAATTTGTCTAAATGTATATTTCAGACTAGTCTTCATCTAAAGTCTAAACTGGACAACAGTTGGTTATGAGATTTATTTACCTGTGCTGTCAATGGGCAAGAAGAGTCAGGGAACTAGTCTGACGAGAACGTGTCAGCATTACCTTCTATCTCTGTAGGTGTCTGACGATTTCAGTAACGCCCTTTAATGTCTGGTTGCTCAAAGCTTCGTATCCTGTCGGACAGGTAGAATTCACTTATCAGCCTTGACAAGCAGTATCAACTTATCTTGCTTATCGGTCGGACAGGTGTCCCCTTACCTGTCAGTGAAATCTTTGTACCATGGTCGTGTTCTAAAAGTCTTTTTATATCTTGCTGTTTTTTTCTTTCTTTCTCTCTCTCCGGTTTACTTGCTCGTTGAGTAGGTAATCCATTTATCTGTTTAACAGCTATCCATTCACCTGTTTAACATATATCCATTCACTCGTCAAACAGATGTCAATTCACCTGTCTAACAGATTATCCTTTCACTTGTCTAATGAATATTCATTCAGATATCCATTCACCTGTCTAACAGATGTCCATTCACTTGTCTAACAGACATGCAATAATCTGTTTAACAGATAACCATTCACTTGTCTAATAGATGTCCAGTCACCTGTTCAACAGATATTCATTCACCTGTGTATATCCATTCACCTGTCTGACGGAAATTTATTCACTTGTCTAAAATATATCAATTCATCTGTTGAACAGATATCCATAGGTGTTGTGACATTAATCACGTAACATTTAATTATTATATTGCTTAATCACACGACACTTCATCATCGTCATCATCATCATCATCGCCTTTCACTCCCTTGAGAGCATAGACTACGGAGAAAGGCTCTCCAGTCATCCCTGTTCTTGGAATTATTCTTTTCTTCCTTCCTTGTGCATCCCTTGTCTCTGAACACTGTCATAATTTCTCTTCTCCAAGTAAGTCTAGGTCTTCCTCGTTTCATATTTCCTTGAGGATTCCATGTCAGTGCCTGCCTTGCTATGCTGGTGTTGGTTTTCCTCAGAGTGTGGCCAATCCACCTCCACTTCTTATACATGATTTGTAGGTTCGTAGGTTCTTGTTTTACCCTTTTCCAGACCTCGTCGTTTCTGATCTTATCCTGCCATTTAATGTTTAAAATCCTCCTCGAACAGTAGTTCATGAATGTGTGTATCCTTTGCTGTATTCTCTTGGTCATAACCCATATGTCTGAACATGCAATCACTCCAGCATTTAATTAAGTCACACTATGCAATGAACTGACCCCAATGACTACATTCCTTTAAAAAAAAAAAAAACTCTTTACCTGTCCATCGTTAGCTCATATGCCTGACATTTCTATTACTATTCAAGGACATTTCATAAACTATCCTACTGTTATACATCATGTTCGGGCACCCTGAATCAATCAATAACATATCCTACTGTAATACGTAACATACTCAGACAATCTAAAGCAATCAATAATATATCATACTGTGATACCTATCGTGTCCAGCCATCCTAAAACAATCAATAACCTACAAGGTCCGACAATTAAGTAATGAGACTAATTCTACCAAAAAAATAAATAAATAAATAAACAACAGCTGAAGATATAACCTGTATTTTATTCAAAGTAAGCCTCTTGTGCATTGCTACAGTGAGTGGCACGATTAACAAACTCTGGAACGACCTTTGCAGTTCTTTTGTTGGTATGACCCTTAAACTCGATGTTATGGCCCTTTGGATGTCATCAGTATCGTCAAAGAAGCGTCCTTTCAATGGTAACTTTAATTTTGGGAATAGAAAATAATCTCAGGGAGACAAATCTGGGGAATAGGATGGATGGCTGAGAACACACACTTGTTTTGGGCCCAAAAATTCCTGTACAACTACCGCCAGGTGAGCCGGTGCATTATCATGAAGAAGGAAAAAACTGCCAGGTGTTGAATATTTGGGTCTGACTCGGAAAATCCTTTTCAATAGATGTTTCAAAATACTTTGGCAGTGACAGTCTGATCCTATGGAATAAATTCTTTGTGAATAACTCCCTTGCTGTCGTAGAAGCACACCAACATTGTCTTCATTTTCGACTTTTGAAGACGAAATTTTTGCCTTTTGGTGATGATGATGACTTCCATTGAGTACTTTGGCGTTTAGTTGTGGGATCATAGCGGAAAATCCATGTTTCATTGTCTGCAGCAATCAAATTTAAGAAATGTTTATTTTTTGCGACACGTTTTGATGATGTCTTTTGCATACTCAACACGCTGATGTTTTTGGTCATCAGACAACGCATGTGGTACAAACCGGCAAGCAACATTTTTCCTACCCATATCTTCCACTAAAATTTTACGCATTGGTTAACACCAAATTCATCTGCCATCATCCTCACAGTCAAACAACGATCTTCTTTTATCTGTTCTCTGAGTTTTACAATGAGTTCCTCATTACGAACAGAAATTGGGCATCCATGTCTAGTTGCATTTGTAATCGTTTCCACACCACTTTTGAATCATGAATACCACCTGAATATCTGTGCACGAGATAAACAATTATCCCCATAAACTTGTCGCAAAAATTCAGCTGGCTCAATGGCACTTTTTCCGAGTTTTAAACAGAATTTAATGTAAGCTTTTTGCTTCATTCTGATCGAGTGACAATGCACCTCTAACTAGGCCAACAAAATGGCGGCTCGTTTGTCGTCTGCTTATTGGGCGGCGATGAAAAGATGCCAGATCGTAGATGAAGGTTGCCTATTTGGATTCCATGCTTTGTTTCATGGATGGTATTTTTGTCTTGGTCATGATAAAATAAGTCCCAGTACTTAATTGTCGGACCTTGTATACTGTTGTGATGATTCTCATGTCCAAGTATTCAAAGCCAATCATTAGTCTATCTTGTCATGATGACAGGTGCTGAGTTTCGTGTGTTCGAGAAAGTAAGGTGAGATACCGCTGACACACTCCACAAAAGAACGGATACCTTTATCCGAAGACCTTTACCACGTCTTGAGCAGCAAAGAGTTTATATTTACAGCTGCAGCGAGATTCTAGAAAAACATTATAGTTGATATTTACTTTCTTGAAGGTCTTATTTTAATCTGGTGTGATGCTGAACATATTACTCTCTAGTGTGTTGAACATATCACTCTCTAGTGTGCTGAACACATCACTCTCTAGTGTGCTGAACACATCACTCTCTAGTGTTCTGAACACATCATCACTCTCTAGTGTTCTGAACACATCACTCTCTATTGTGCTGAACACATCACGCTCTAGTGTGCTGAACACATCACCCTCTAGTAACCCGACAGGTTAATAAAAAAGTATATGCACTAACACCATATCCAAAGATGGTTATATTACATCATAGGATTACTTTTTTCTTTAAACTGCAAAACATTCTCTTCTTTAATGTTTCTTTAGTTTTACCGTACATCATTCTTCATATCTCAGCCCCCCCCCCCCAACTCCCTTTTAAAAGAAAATCCCAGTAAAAGTACTTTGACTGTACATATAGTGTATTTTATATACCATTCATGGACAGTATGAGCAGATCTGTGTAGCTGTTGAGCTTAGGTACTTTTATTGTTGCGTCGTTTGCTTTGGGCACTCATCAGTACTTCCTGAAAGATAATTCTGACGATACTGCGCTAAAGCAGGTGTAAAATAAGAAAAAGAAAGGAAAAACTTTAGTGACAGAGGTTTGCGACAGAGGTTTGTGACAGAGGTTTGTTTGGTGCAGACGATTTCTACGTGCGTGCGTGTGTGTATCTGTTGTTTTGTTTACTTTTCTTTTCCTTGATTCAGACGCCATCACCGGCCGAAATATTGGGCGGTTGTTGCTTTTTATGTCCACATGGTGCTCGTCCAGTTTTCTCCTAATTTAGATTCTCTATTTTCCTTCTCTTTTCTATCTTTTCTTTTTTTTTAATTGTAACCATGCACCATGTAACACCACCAACATGCAGTATTAAATTAAACGGAACTATTCTAAAGCAGGTGCAGAAATTCAAATACCTTGGAGCAGTAATAACTTCAGATGGGAAATGCAGAACAGAAATTAGGAACAGAATAGGCCAAGCAAAGACTGCATTTCAGAGAATGAGAAACATATTAGCTAACACATCTTTATCAATGAATGTTAGAAAACTAGTCCTAAAATGCTATATTGAACCTATCATGTTATATGGAAGTGAATCATGGACAATAGGCAAGTCTGCACAAAAATCATTGGAAGCAGCAGAAATGTGGTTTATTAGAAGAATGCTGCGAATCCCCTGGACAGCAAAAATAACTAATGAAGAATGTAGGAGAAGAGCTGGAGAGACAAAAAACCTTGTCAAAAAGATAAGAGAGAGACAATGTACTTTCATAGGACATGCAATGAGAAGAGGGGACATTGAAAATATTATTAACAACAGGAAAAATAGAAGGAAGAAGATCAAGAGGAAGACCAAGAGAAATGATACTGGACAGTCTGACGGGATGGTGTGAGAGGAGATCACCAACTGAACTGATGGCCTGCATGAAGGATCGGGTACTCTGGAGAAGCATAATAGCCAACGCCAGTCGGCACGGCACCTGATGATGATGATGATGAACCTTGCACCTCTCCTTGCCTCTGTTGCAGCATTCATTCTGTGTTTACCCAACCTTTTCATTTCTTTGTGGATTGTGCTTTCTGAGAGCCTCTTCGACCTTCCAGAGTACAGAAAGACTCCTACTTACGTACATGGATCGTCCGACTTACGTACATGGGTCGTCCGACTTACGTACATGGGTCGTCCGACTTACGTACATGGATTGTTCTGCAACTTTAATAAGAAAGTCGATTTTGACGTAACACACGGCCATATTTTGTTATTTGCAGTTTGTTTGTTTGTTTGTTTTACATGACCAGTTTATTCTGGAAAATTCTGTGGATTTTGCTACTCAAATCCAGATCTATATGTCCGAACTACTTAAGTCAGGACAAGTCTGTAATATTACTTCTACTTAAGTCAGGACACGTCTGTAATATTACTTCTACTTAAGCCAGCTTATATCCTTTCGGTTTTCCTATTTATAACTCAGTGGTCAGTGGCTGAGTAGAGTCAACGAAAGCTTTCAAACACTTTCCTAGAAATGCTTCTAACGACTCCATTTAGGCACAAAGTTTTTATCGTCTCAGATTCCAAAACCAAATGAAACTGAAATGTTTTCAAGCGATTTCCGGGTTTTGTTTTTACAAGGACGTTATTTTATGAACTTGAGACTTTTAGAAAAACGTTTTTAGTGCCGCACTAAGTCGTTTCTAACACCAAACAACATCAGCAAATATCTACAAAGCTTACAAAGTGTAATCAACTCCTTTCCTTTGAAGTATTCAGCAAATGGCTCACTGAATCTTTAAGTACATCTACGGAATTCTTCAATTCCGAGCCGCCATCACGGTTCTGTTTAGATTAAAGGGCCAGGCTAACCGGATCGTCTTGATCTCGACTGTAAGTCAACAGGCAATCTCACCTGGTGTCACGCTTAACGGACAATTTGCGTGCAAAGATAGTTCCGTTCCGGTTTTGTCCAGGGTTCTTTGCGGAAGAGTTAATTTGGAGAGGGGCGTTGTGTCAACCCTAGCAGGTCCAGATGTGGGAAGAACAGAGGAGAGGGTGAACTCTGTAGCACTTTGTGTGAAGATGGTTAGGTGCTTCAGGTGATTATTTGTAAAGGAGTTTCTTATCTTGCAGTTGCGGCGGACAAAATTTTGTCTTCAGCAAGAAAAATTATAAAACATTTCATGTCTTACCATTAAAGTTTCTTTCTTTCTTTCTTTCTTTCTTTCTTTCTTTCTTTCTTTCTTTCACGTCCAGACTTTTTGTATCTAGAGCTTAGTAGATTTCTGTAATTTTTTTCTTGCATAACAAAGCAGTTGCCTCTGCAATGAAGTTTAGATGCAATCGTTGGCAATTATTTGTCTTACTAGTATGTTTTAATAACCGATTTATGTCCGATGTCTAATACTGTCTGTCTGTACTATGTTCTTTATTTGAATCTTTCGTTCTGATACTGCCTGTCTGTACTATGTTCTTTATTTGAATCTTTTGTTCTGATACTGTCTGTCTGTACTATGTTCTTTATTTGAATCTTTCGTTCTGATACTGTCTGTCTGTACTATGTTCTTTATTTGAATCTTTCGTTCTGATACTGTCTGTCTGTACTATGTTCTTTATTTGAATCTTTCCTTCTGATACTGTCTGTCTGTACTATGTTCTTTATTTGAATCTTTCGATCTGCGGATTTCCTTCCAGTATAGCTCTGCATATTTTTAATGCCTCGATATGTGGCACATACTCTGTAAAGTTCCTAAACGTGTTTTCTTCAGCAATTGCTCCTTTAGATTTGATTCTATGTTTCTCCACTTTTTTTTAATAGCGCTTTCTTTCATTAAAATGTGCACAATATTTAAGCTTGTCCATATATAGATTCTCGATTTCTTCTGACTTTTAGGGAAGGGGGGGGGGGGGGTTCAAATGTCTCCAGGAGACACATTTAATTGCATTTCAAACTTCAGATTAGCTGTTATTTTTTGTGTGAAATTCAGCATCTGGTCTAAATGGGGATAGATTCTCATCGTTAAATATCTTGTTGTTTTGTAAATGAAATTTTCCATTGTCTGTAAGATGTGCTCTGATGTACAGAAACTTCTGCTTGCTCATATAACCATTCACATTTTCAGTCTGTGGGGCTTACGTATGGTATCGCTGTATTTAAACATTTTTTTCCTTGCAACCTCTATCATCTTCGACGACATCTCTTCTCGTTGTTCCTCATCAAGAAACGAGGAGGGGGGGGGGGGAGAGGGGGTTATACTTTTGCTCCTTTTAGACAAAAAAAATTCAAGTTTTCACATCCCATCAAGTAGAGCGCACCATTGTAATGATATAATTCTTTTTGGTTTTTTTCTTCTTTGTATCGACATTGGCAACCGTATGTGTTTTGTCTTTTCTTGTCTTGTCTTGTCTTCTATCTCCCTGGAACTGGGAACTGGTGTTCTTTGCAGCCGATGCTGTGAAGATGTTGGGGCACAACATCGTCTGGGTTGGGGAGCGGGTTATCTTGGCCATTTTTTCCTGTCTCTGAGTGGAGCTAAATAGCAGGGGCTGTACAATAACTTCTTTGGCAGACTGCAAGGTCAAGTTCAGGGGGGGGGGCCCTAATGCGAACTCTGCACCCGCTTAGCCAGGCTAGGCCTGTTACTAGGCGTACCACAGGAGAGGTAGAACAGGTTCTTGGTCAGCTATGATCCACAAATCCTGACATCTTTTAATTAAATAAGCTCTTCCAAAACAAGCTCCTCCTATTTTTTATTTCTCTGCTGAGTTTCCGGATGCTTCTGGATTTCCTGATATTGATGCCCCGCTGCCTACGTCTGTATGAGGGCACTGGAATGTATAGGAAGTGTGGTTAATTTATAATGTAAACCTTGCAAGCGAATTCCAACAAAAGTAAGTAGCATCTATAGCCTTGGTGTCCTGGCCTTGGTGCAGCAGCACAATCACCTGTTATCAGGAAAACCGGCTGATTAGGTCTTTGTCCGTTTTGATTTGCTTGATATGAAGTTCGTAATCTCTCTTTCAAATGTCTTCTCTTTCTGTGTCCACCAGGCCCCCATGTACTCACTGGTGGTCTGTCAGGTCTTTGGAAAACACAGACCGAAGACTCTCCCATACACGCATACTAAATTCTGTTAAGATCTACCGGAACATTATCTTTCCATGTCCCATAAAATTCCATGCTTCTTCGTGAATTGTTTGAGAACCATTAACCTTGTCAGCAGTTCTTCTTGGGACATACATTGTGAATACCTCTCCACACGGTTGGCAAATACAAACTAGCATTTGAGAAAGCCATTAAAGAACAATGCTCTCGTGCCATAGGTAATCATTAACGAGCCATTTGCGAGTGAAGAATTTCTCTGAGAAGTGTAAATGCGTTCACCACTAGAGACAACATTCACTTGAACGGGGTCACTGAAAAATATTCAAGATCGAGGATCAAGAGATCCACCATAATTCACGCTAACTTTCTGAGGAGTTTTCAAAATTACGAAACCTTGGAAAGGGTGTTGATGTATACGACCTTATGTTAAGCGTCTCGTATGAAGTGGAAGCGTCATTAAAAGTATTGCCGTGTTGAGATTTACACTTGAGGTTTCCCCTGTTTGAAGAATGAAAAAATAATGTTTCTGATTAACCGTTTCACTCGCGTTTCAAGTGACTAGTTTCACTTGTCGGGCTACATGCACTATTGATTTGCTGCTTTCCTTTTTTGTTCTACTTGCTCGCACTTTTTTTATGTCGCAATATTATTTTTCAGAACGTTTTGAAGTTCCTTCGGCTTTCATTGTCTCTTTGTTGTAACTATATGCCTCCATAGAATAACCAGCACTCTCTCAACACATGACTCGTTAGCCATCAAGTACTAAAATGGTATAGTTTGAAAAGTAACTCGTTAGAAATTATTTTAATGATTGTTAAAAAGATATATGTTAGAAGATCTGTGCTGAAATGTATTTTTGTTTATGTATATGTCTGTGAGTGTGCGTGTATGCGTGTGTGAGAGCTATTTTATTAGGTTAGTTATTTCTTCTCTTTTACTGTGAATGTAATAGTTTAATTTTACACTCTTTTAATATGTTTTTTTCCTAATGTCATTTGTTTACGTGTGGGAAGGATGAAAGATGGGGTGGTGAAGGGCAGGATGTAAGACAGGCCTACGTGCTCAATTCTTCACCATTTAAAAATAAAAGATCATTCATTCATTCATTCATTCATTCATTCATTCTCTGTCTTTCCCGTTTGCTGTAGTGTTTCCAGCGTTAAAATGTGCCTACGTTTTGTCGCGTTTGATTAAACGTTGATCATTTCATTCCCTGTGTTGCTTAAGATTTGTCTCGTGTCATTTGGCTCCTTGCTGTAAAAGTAAGCAATTTGGAGTCATTCAGATTACCACAAATTTCTTCTTCTTCTTCTTCTTCTGGCTGCGCTCTCAGAAGGGCGTCGGTTGCTTTGTGTGGACATTTGCACCTGGGCTGTGACATCTGCCACTTTCAACCCAACTCATTCGATTTTATTTTTAGGGCCTTCACATTTCAATACTTATTTATCTGACCAGACTAACGGGTTGTTTTTAATTTTTGTTGCTTCCAGGGAAGACAGCTGGGAGGAAGAATAGGGTCTTAGTGGCCTATGGTTACCCAGTTCTGACGCAAGTAATCAGTCATTGATGGCTGACTGCTTATCCAAGTCGGACTGAGGACTGCGTCTTATTTCTTGGAATGAATGATCTAGCCCAGTGTTTCCCAGGCTTGTTCGGGCTACCGCCCCCTTTTCTGCCAAGTCACATCCTCAACGCCCCGCCCTCCATATAATACTGGTAAAAGTAAAAAAGGCAATATTCCCATTTCAACACCATTACGGCGTATTGCGGATACGGTGTTAGGCTCGTATTTCCACCAGCTTCGGCACGTGAAAGTGTGATGTAATACTCTTACAATGACCTATTAAAAACTAGGATATGCGTTACATATGCTAGCATATCAGCTTACTTAACAGTATGAAGCAGTACATTTATAAGCCACCTACTGCATTATCTTCTCACCTTTTTTAATGTGATGGATGAGTTTCATGTGGGGACACACGTTTCTGAAAAAAAAGGTTGAAAAGTGATAAGAAGAGAGGTATTACTGCCCCCGTCTGCTGATTCGTTTTCTTTCATTCCCCCCCCCCTTCCCCCATTGTCCGCTTTTCTTTCACTGCCCGCTCCCCACCCCCACTGACCATTTTTTTCTTTTACCGCCCCGCTGGTCCTCTCCAAGACCCACATGGGGCGTTATTGCCCACTATGGGAAACACTGTAAATATGACGCTATTGCTCCTGAATTAATTTCCCTTGTTGGTCAGAAGAAATTTTGATGAGAAACTTTCGTAGAAGGGAACTGGAAGAAGGTCGGGTCGCTACAGAAATGTTCTGCTTTTCATTTTATTTAGACTGTCTAAATATCACTCTCAGCGTTCATGTACGTAGGCGTGCAAGATCTACCAGTACTGCCAGTTTTATTTAGAGGTGAGGGAGTTAAGATATACCTGGGGGGAGGTGGGGTGGGCGAGGGGGGGGGGGATGGAGGAAGACAATGTCTATTTTACAATCAGCGATCCTTAGCTGTCAGGGTTTAGCTACCCATAGCTGACCAAAACCCCATTCCCGCCTCTCCGTTGGTATCGTCATTAACAGGCCTTGTTAACGGAGCAGGGATCGCCATAGACCCCCCCCCCCCCCCATGGTGGTGGGGTCTGCTAAAGAAGTTTTGCACATCCCCCCTGCTTTGTTGCTGCACTCCGGGACTGAACAAAATGGCCGCCGTAATCCGCTCACGCGGCGACGCGATGCTGTGCCTCAACCAGGGTCAAGACAAGACAGGGCAGGACATAGCCGACGACCTAATTTCTTCAAGTAGTCCACATGCTGGAGCTGGAACTGGTAGTCTATGTTTTAAAACTTCTGTCTAAAAGCTTCATTTTACTTTTCAGCCACAGCCGGTCATTGAATTTTTTACCGGTTGTCTCCCTTCGTTTAGTAACTTGCACTGGTTGGTGTGATAGAACTGAGACATATTAGCACTGCTGTACTGAAAGAGTTATCAGTTACGATAATTATTGCCTCTTTTTAATTATGGCTGTTCAGACTGTTCGCCTCTTCGTGTGAAAAACGAGGAAGTAACCAAACGAACGAGTACTTAGAATATAACTAAAGGGGTCAAAAAACGAAGAAGGTAATGGCTGGGCCACATACTACGAATGTAAAAACAAGACACCCCTATACGACATTGACCTAGACACCTCAAAGGAAAAGAAAGAGGGGCAGGCCATTGGGGGGCCATGGAGACGCACAATACAGGAAGAACTAAAGAAAGCAGGAAAGACACAGTTTGAGGTAACCTGGCTTGCTTCAAGACAAGACTGGGGAACTTTTGTTGATGGCTTGAGCTTCATGGGGAATACAAAGGCCGATGATGATTGATGATGATGATGATGATGATGATGGTGATGATGATGATGGTGATGATGATGGTGATGATGATGATGTTATTTGCACCACGGGAAACTAACATTTGTCACCGTTTTTCGTGTAGATATATTAATGCTGTGTGGGATATCTATCTCTACAACCTGCTTGTTTCTATTGAGCCTTATTCTCAGACGGAACTGGAAGCTGATTTCTGTTCGTGTGTGCTAGTGAGATTCGGCATGCTTCTCTACCGTAGAAGGGTGGACGACGTTCTCATTTACGTGTGCCACACGATTTGGTTGCAAGATGACAGATGTTCTAGTCAGCTCTATCTGTTGCCAACTAGAGCTCAACATCTGAGGTATTTGATCACAGTCTTTGAGAGAGCACTGGCCATACTGAGATAAGTGGTTACTTCTTCTCTTCACTCAACTCATCAGTAAAACAGAAAAGGGGCGCTCAGAACACTGTGATGAACAAAACTGATTGTGAATAAATGTAGCACTCAGAACACTGTGATGAACAAAACTGATTGTGAATAAATGTAGCACTCAGAACACTGTGATGAACAAAACTGATTGTGAATAAATGTAGCACTCAGAACACTGTGATGAACAAAACTGATTGTGAATAAATGTAGCACTCAGAACACTGTGATGAACAAAACTGATTGTGAATAAATGTAGCACTCAGAACACTGTGATGAACAAAACTGATTCTGAAAATGTAGAACTTTTGCCTCCACCACAAGGCATACTGGATTACATAGAAAGCATGCAAGTCAGTGGATGTAGGGAAAAATATGATATCACGTGCAATGACATTCCATCAAGACGGAGCTTGGTCCATAGCAAGGAAGACAAACATAGAACACAAAAAATTATTTCTTGGCATGAGCGTAAGTTTGTTCTGGAGATTGTTTCTTCTTCTGCTAAGTGGTAGACATTACGTTGTAGTTTTGTTATTGCTGTTGTTGTTGTTGTTCTTTGGTGTCTCAGACTTTAAAGTGTTTGATGCTAATCTTTCAGTCTTAAAGGTGCAATGTCCTAGTCTAATGCGGCTTGTGGGAAATCTAAAGATTAAAATTCCTTAGTTCCTTCTCCGCCAGCAGAAAAAAAAAAACGTCTTTCGACTACTCAATCCTTGTTGCTCTGTATTCACTTTGCTCTCGTATCTGGCTTTGATTACTAACTGCGTCTTATCAGCAGGTGCACCTGCATCTCTTTAGGTTAGTTTTATACTCTACTTGCAGCCTGTCAATCTCCTAACATGTATGCATTCTTTAGCGAGGATGGCGTACGCTCTGTTAAAACTTTCCAGCAATACGTCGACGTCCTTGAAACTGAAATTATAAAGCTGGCCACATCCCCTCAAAGTAGGGCCTCTGAGATGAATATTGTAAAATGATGTAAAATTATGTCTCTCTCCCTCCAACCCCTCCCTTTACCGTATTGAGTGTTCATTTAACCACTATAGGGCCCTCTCAAAATAGGAGACGCCTCCGGGGCCCTAGAGGGATGAACCGACTGGACCCTCCCGCCTCTCAATGGACCTGCAACAAATGAAGGAAAGTAAGGACTCAACAGGCTATAAGCCTCGGGGCCCAGACCGGGAGGGAGGGGCCCTAATATTGTATAAAAATAAATGCAAATATAGATTGTTTTATGAATTTTATATCTGGAAAAGAACGATATAGAGAGAGGAGAGGGCCCGTTGTAGGTTTAGCCTAGAGGACCCAGACGGTGATTACCTGTCACAGCATATCCCTTAAGCGTGTAGGGATACCAGCAAAGCATCTCTAGGAAATAAAACTTTATAAAGTGCTCACTCATATATTTATTTCAATACCAAAAAAGAGTACTCATTTATTCAAAGATAACTTTATATAACGTTTTTTCCTTGTTCTGATTTACTTATTAAGACTTGTAAGCGGCGATAACTCGAAGCTGATGAGAACCGTTCTGCAATCTTAATGTACCGGTTATTAGATTTTTAATGAAGAAACGGACATGTACTAATGCAAAAGATATCCACTTCCGCGAATTCTAAGGGCAAACTGCAGGGGCTAATTCCAGATTATCCCCCTTTGGCCCAAGAATCTGTGTTATCTGCTGCCGTACTTATGTGGGGAAATATTCCACACCCTAGGGGGTTTATCTTTCACCTGGTCTTTCATTTGGATAATGCTCATTTGTGTTTAACGAGAAACGGCCGGCCATAGCACTTCTTTCAACTTTTGATATAAATACGCCCAGCTGTCTCGGACTATTTCTTATCTATCTATCTATCTATCTATCTATCTATCTATCTATCTATCTATCTATCTATCTATCTATCTATCTATCTATCTATCTATCTATCTATCTCTGTCTATTTATCCATCTATCCATCCATCCATCCATCCATCCATCCATCTATCTATCTATCTATCTATCTATCTATCTGTCTCTGTCTGTCTGTCTGTCTGTCTGTCTATCTATCTATCTATCTGTCTGTCTGTCTATCCATCTGTCTGTCTGTCTGTCTGTCTGTCTATCTATCTGTCTGTCTATCTGTCTGTCTGTCTGTCTGTCTATCTATCTCTATCTATCTATCTATCTATCTATCTATCTATCTATCTATCTATCTATCTATCTATCTAAAACTAATTCCATAGTAAACAAGTAGCTTTTTACCAGATAAAAATGTTTCATTGTTTAAGTTTGCATCCATGTTTCCAGATTCCTCTCCCCAAAATCTGTCTTTCCTCTTGTGTTTTTTTCCACTGTTTTTTATCTGCAATGTTGTTTTATATTGCGCTTTATTTGAGGCTTATATTATGTATAATTCTTCCTTCTCGCAATTGTACAACTTTCAAACCTCTCTGAGTTCATGTCTCACTGTTTTTGCCAACAACATATTCTTTCCAGGCAGGCCCAATGAAATGAATGCAGCCAGTCAATAATGCTCCTGTCCTTGGGAGACTTTCCCGAATTTACTGTGGACCCGTGGTGGATGAATACAGAATGAGAAATAAGGGGGGGGGTGGGGGTAAAAAATAGCTTTGCACTGCCTTACAAACATTTTTTCGCAGAGGCCATGCTACCAGGCTGCTAGACAAAGCCACACTCCAAGGCTGCTAGACAAGGTCATACTCTCAGGCTGCTAGACGGAGATCATGCTCCCAGGCTGCTAGACAGAGATCATGCTCCCAGGCTGCTAGACAGAGATCATGCTCTCAGGCTAGACAGAGATCATGCTCCCAGTCTGCTAGACAGAGATCATGCTCTCAGACTGCTAGACAGAGATCATGCTCTCAGACTGCTAGACAGAGATCATGCTCTCAGACTGCTAGACAGAGATCATGCTCTCAGACTGCTAGACAGAGATCATGCTCTCAGACTGCTAGACAGAGATCATGCTCTCAGACTGCTAGACAGAGATCATGCTCTCAGACTGCTAGACAGAGATCATGCTCCCAGGCTGCTAGACAGAGATCATGCTCTCAGACTGCTAGACAGAGATCATGCTCCCAGGCTGCTAGACAGAGATCATGCTCCCAGTCTGCTAGACAGAGATCATGCTCCCAGGCTGCTAGACAGATATCATGCTCCCAGGCTGCTAGACATATATCATGCTCTCAGGCTGCTAGACAGAGATCATGCTCTCAGGCTGCTAGACAGAGATCATGCTCCCAGTCTGCTAGACAGAGATCATGCTCCCAGGCTGCTAGACAGATATCATGCTCCCAGGCTGCTAGACAGATATCATGCTCTCAGACTGCTAGACAGAGATCATGCTCTCAGGCTAGACAGAGATCATGCTCCCAGTCTGCTAGACAGAGATCATGCTCCCAATCTGCTAGATAGAAGCCATACTCCCAATCTGCTAGATAGAAGCCCTACTCCCAGGCTGCTAGCTAAAGACCATGCTCCCAGGCTGCTAGATAGGGGCCATGCTCCCAGGCTGCTAGATAGAAGTCATACTCCAAGGTTACTTGACAGAAGCTATGCTCCAAGGCTGCTAAATAAAGGCCATTCTCCCAGGCTGCTATATAAAGGCCATGCTCTCAGGCTGCTAAGATAAAGGCCATGCTCCCAGGCTGCTAGATAAAGGCCATGCTCCCAGGCTGCTAGATAAAGGCCATGCTCCCAGGCTGCTAGCTAAAGGCCATGCTTCTAGGCTGCTAGATAGAGGCCATACTCCCTGGCTGCTATATAAAGGCCATGCTTCCAGGCTGCTAGATAGAAGCCTTGCTCCCAAACTGCTATATAGAAGCCATGCTCCCAGGCTGCTAGACAGAAGCTATGCTCCCAGGCTGCTAGATAGAGGCCAGCTATGCTTTATGCCGGACCCTGTACAGCATATTATAATACACTACAGCTTTCTACGCTTAAGAAACATTTTAAAAAACCAACGAAAGGCTGTATACGCCCAGTGTTTTATACTCATCGCAAAGTATCTCCAATTTGCTCCTACGAACTATTGTATGGAACTGGAAATTTTAGTGTACAATATATACATATTATAATATATGTATAGACTTTACGCAGATTGTTCGAAATTAGGGGTTGTATTTTATTCGGAAATTCGCAAGTGGAAAATGTCTGTGTGTCAGCAGATGGCCCCAAAACACAACAAACAAACACATTCTCAGAGAACTAGCTAAACGTGTGAAAATTGATAAGAATCATAAGAAAAGGAATTCAGATTTCTTTCAATACGGCATGAAATTAACAATCATTGGGGAACTCACCTGAAGTAAGTAAATATAAATAATGACTTGATGAAGGTCATAAGAGAAACGTTTGAAAGTGCTGACTACATGACATGTGAAATTAGAAAACTTAATCGGAGTAGACAGAAAAAAAAAAACACCACATAGATCAGATCAGTGCCATACCCGCAGGAGGTCACCTCTCCCCATCTCGCTCGATCTTCCGTGCCTAGAATCAATTCAGTTGTTTTCACACCAAACCATGTTGCCAGGCCATCCAGATATGTCTGTCTTCTTCGCCTTCTCTGTCTTTTGCCATTTACCTTTACGGTCATGACCAATTTTTTAAGAGACCTTCATGTCTGCTGATGTGTCTGGGAAATTCTGATTGTCTTTTTTCTTATGCATGGCACCAGTTTGGGATATTCAGAAAAAAGGGGGTTAGAGTTAAACACCAATAAAACGAATGGTGATATCCAAGGAAAAGAAAATACCAGAATGCAGAATTATAGCGCAGAGGAAGATATTAAGGCAGATCAATGGATACAAATACTTAAGTACAGTCATAATATCTGAGGGCAGGTGCACTGAAGAAACCAGAAACAGGATAGCAATGGCAAAAACAGCTTTTGTGGAAAAAAGAACATATTAACAAATCAAAAACTATCATTGGAAATAGGAAAGAGTTCTAAGATGCTATATAGAGCCTGTACTACTTTATGCAATTGAAACATGGACCATGAATAAAGAATTAGAACAAAGAATAAAGGCTACTGAAATGTGATTCCTCTGAAGGATTCTTTGTGTACCACGGACAGCCAGAAAAGACAAATGAAGAAGTATTACAGCAAGCTAAAGAGAAACCACGAACCATATCAAATGAATTTTTAAATAGAAATGACTGCTCGCAGTCAATTTGCGGACAACAGATGATGATGATTGTAAGAGGCTATTTTTATTTTCGCAGACAGACTGATCCTTTCTTTCTTTCTTTCTTTCTAAAACAGTGTTCAGTTTCCACGACAAACAGTTAAACAAACAGCAGAAACCAGTCCCTACATTCATTGTTTCAGTATGTTGGGGTGGGATTATTCCGCAAACGGTTATGTCGTCCATCTTCTTTTTTGTTTGTTTGTATAAACGTAACGTATAATTTCTGAAGCTTCGTGGAAAATAACGCAGAACGTAAGCAAATATGGCGCATTCTATTGTCTCGAGTTAACTGTGACATGTGCACAGTGCATATTTATGAGTCTCTTAAAGAGCGAGCGAGTGACTCTGTGTGAGTGTGGTTATGTTCTCGTTATTTTGACTTGAAATTCAACACTTTGTGTGTGTGTGTGTGTGTGTGTTGTTATAAAATGTCCAAAAGTTATTTTTATGTCATTTTAACGTCTCGTATTTTCGCTTTTCTAGGTTTACAAAAGCCTTGATTTATGCAACTCTGTAAATTGGCAGCAATGAATAGACGGATATAAACGAGAATCAGTGAGGAAGATAAGCTTTTATATAATTAGCTTCAAGAAAACAGAGAGAAAAAATGAAAAGAAGACACCAGAGAAGAGAACGTAAAAGAGATGAGGACGGGGTAGGGGGGAGAAATAACATCATTAAATAGAAAAGTATTTTCTTAAGTCAACGGGACGTCCAATAAACATTAGCTGTGACCAGTTTTCACAGCCAGCGAGCTAATCCAAGCCCATGTGTTTTAAATAAGCGACAATAATACCAACATCTCATTAGATACGTTCCAGGTAGAATTCATGAGCCAGGCCCGATAACCCTTTGGTTCATTAGTCCAGGATTCAGCTCTCTCCAGGCCAGAGGGAGGTTGGCGGGGAAAATCCCCGTGAGGTCGTATGTGAAAACCTGGGATGAAAAAAACCAAGTACGTGCAAAGCTTGATTTAAATGACGAAATTATACGTTCTTTCAATCTTTATTTAATGAGCTGATATCAGCAGCGGCTTATCTGTCTAGATAATAACACTGAGTGTCGAGCTTCGTTCTTAAATTAGTGAAAAACCTGGCTGGAACGGAGACGTTCACTGCTCACAGAATTACAGTATATAGGCATGCTGAAGTGGATGCTCAGCGATGGAAAACAGGAAGATGCGGTCTTTATTGTGTGCAGGTGATATGAATTAATGAGTACAACGTTTCCCTGAACAATTTCTCTTAAATCTCTCGGTTTTACTGCAGGATAAAGTGGGCTACATAGACATAAACGACAAGAGTTCAGACAACATAAAGATTTTTTAAAAGTCTGTAAAGAAACTTAAGAAAAGCAGCACTGCACTTCTGGGTACATAATTCCATAATGTCTTCATAAATGAGTTTTAATGAAATTTGCTACATTTGGCTAAGTAAACACCTTTTCACTGTCGATTTCCTACAAATTTGAGGATTGCCTTACTGAGTTTATTTGGCAGAGAAACTGTAGAAATGTTCCAGAAGTCTATTAAGAGGAAAAGAGCAACTGCTTGTTCTGTCCATGTAGGCGATCGTGTCATACCACAGCATGATGTTTCACTCTAGAGTATACTGCCTGTGGTTCTGTGTAAGGCAGTGGTTCCCAACTGGTGGCCCGCGGGACCTGCTGTTGGGGTCAATGACGAAAAGTCCTTTCTTTTTTTTTCTCTTTATATTCAGCGTGAAGTGTTAACAACAGATGTTTCGGCGAATCCAAGTTTGTACTGTGTTTTTCGTGTAGTGTAGGGTTTCTACCAACATTTTCTGAAAAAAAAATTCTTATTCATTTAAAACACATAACTACCATACAGAAATGAAACTTTTCCAAAGTATGGCGGTCCGTGGCCTGGATTTTGAAGCAGTGGGAGCTCCGCGGAACTTTTGTTAATTATGAACCACAGCTGTAAGGAGTTGCTTACTTCATTCGTCTCCTCGGCACGGATTATTTCTCTAAGCTCACAACTTTCCCTATGCCACTGTTCAGAGCCAATGTTTCTTTTAATATCAGAAAGTTCCATGGTCATTTTTATACAAGAAAGTTCCATGGACATTTTTATAAAAGAAAGTTCCATGGTCATTTTTATAAAAGAAAGTTCCATGGTCATTTTTATAAAAGAAAGTTCCATGGTCATTTTTATAAAAGAAAGTTCCATGGTCATTTTTATAAAAGAAAGTTCCATGGTCATTTTTATACAAGGAATTTCAAATGTAATTTTTATAAAAGAAGGTTCCATGGTAATTTTTATAAAAAGAAAGTCCCATGGTAATTTTTATAAAAGAAAGTCCCATGGTAATTTTTATAAAAAGAAAGTCCCATGGTAAATTTATAATAGAAAATTCGTGTTAATTTTTTAATCACACACACACACGAAAACGTGGGCACTGTTCCAACTAGACAAGTAGCTGGTGCTACTATGAGACCAGAAACACAACCAGAAGACGTGAGCACTGTGTTGTGTTTAAACTAAAGTCCATTAAAGCGACGTAGAGTGTGAGCCGTGGTAAATATCATTTCAGTGTGTGGACGGATGGGGAACATATCTCTGAACCTTAAGTGCCCAGTGCACATGGGGCTTCTGTAAAAGGGTTTTCCGCAAATGCCTGTCCTTTGCCATTTTTTTCTGCTCTTGCCCAGGTGAGCCCTCTGTTGCTCAACATCCTCTCTGTTGTTCTTCTCCTTGATGTGGAATAAATGCTACGGGGCCAAGTCATTTTGGAAATTGGTGGGGTATTAGGAGACAGCAGCAGAAGAAGAAGAAGAAGAGGAGGAAGAGAAGAAGAAGAAGAAGAAAAAGAAGAAGTAGAGGATGAGAAGAAGAAAAAGAAGGAGGAAGAGGAGGAGAAGAGAAGAAGAAGAAGAAGAAGAGGAGGAGAAGAAGAAGAAGAGGAGCAGGTGGAGGAGAAGAAGAAGGAGGAGGAGAAAGGAGAAGGAGGAGGAGGACGGAGAGAAGCAGGCAGAGAAGAAGAAGAAGAAGAAGAGAAAAAAAAGAAGGAAGGAAGAAGAAGTAGAAGAAGAGCAGGAGGAGGAGAAGAAGAAGAAGGAGGAGGAGGAGTAGAAAAAGGAGAAGGAAGAGGAGCAAAAGAAAAAAGTAAGAGGAGGAGCAGAAGAAGAAGGAGGAGGAGAAGGAGCAGAAGAAGAAGATTGAGGAGGAGAAAGAGCAGAAGAAAAAGGATGAGGAGCAGAAGAAAAAAGGAGGAGGAGCAGAAGAAGAAGAAGGAGCAGAAGAAGGAGAAGGAGCAGAAGAAGAAGAAGAAGTTTGAATTTTTGTTGAGATTTACCTGCCCCTGACTAGCGAATGGCTAAGATAAACACTGACATGCTGAAATGATTTCACTTCTTCGGAGTCGACGCCTCTTAGTGTGAAGTGAAACCTGCGCCTGTTTTAGAAGTGAAGTGAACCGAACTGAATGTGTTCACTGCGTACACGTGATATCAGTAATGTGTTCCGGTGGAGCCAGATCTGGTCAATAACTTGGAGGGTCGGCGGTACTATTAAGGCAACTAGGCAGCCCCCCTGCTGCGCAGATATCAGATGAGCACTGTACTGACCTTTGAGCAGGGCATAGTTTTATACAGATTGGTTAGCCTTTATGTTTGCTTTATCTTGAGCAGAGGTTCTCAACATTTTCACATCCAAGGACCACTTTTCCAACATCATATATAAGTGTCGGACCACCAGTTTATGCGTAATATAGCAATACAGTTAACCCTTACTTTAAGTGTCGGACCATCAGTTTATGCGTAATATAGCAATACAGTTAACCCTTACTTTAAGTGTCGGACCATCAGTTTATGCGTAATATAGCAATACAGTTAACCCTTACTTTAAGTGTCGGACCATCAGTTTATGCGTAATATAGCAATACAGTTAACACTTACTTTAAGTGTCGGACCTTCAGTTTATGCGTAATATAGCAATACAGTTAACACTTACTTTAAGTGTCGGACCACCAGTTTATGCGTAATATAGCAATACATAGCAAAATAATATAGCAATACAGTTAACACTTAATTGTTTTTATGCAATCGATAACACTTAAAAACCAATTCGATAACACATCGGGGGACCGTCTAATAATGCTCTGCGGGCCACTTGTGGTCGCAGACCACAGGTTTGAAACCATTGATTCTAGACCTCGAAGCACGGCCTAGCACAGAGACTGATGATATTTTAATTATAACCATACAGGCACACCCGGTTAGTTCGTCGGCCAGAGTACTACCAGGAAACAAAACTGGACGAAAAGCGAAGCATATCTTTTATTTAGCTTGTAAATGCATTAGTTCTCCCAGAAACACAAATGTATAAATATATAACACGTGCGAATGCCCGCAGCACTGGAATAAACAGAAATATAAGAATATAAAATCTATAAAGTGCTGAACAAAATCGTACCTTAATATTTTGTTTTTATTGCAAGAGTGGCGAACGAGCATTTACACTGTGTACAAAACAGATGGAGAATATTTAAACTATGTAAAATATAGATGGTGAATATTTAAACTATGTACAAAACTGATAGTGAATATTTAAACTATGTACAATATACATGGTGAATATTTAAACTATGTACAAAAATAGTGAATATTTATACTATGTACAATATAGATTGTGAATATTTAAACTGTGTACAATATAGATGGTGAATATTTAAACAATGTACAAAACTGATAGTGAATATTTAAACTATGTACAATATATATTGTTAATATTTAAACTGTGTACAATATAGATGGTGAATATTTAAACAATGTACAAAACAGATAGTGAATATTTAAACTATGTACAATATATATTGTGAATATTTAAACTGTGTACAATATAGATGGTGATTATTTAAACAATGTACAAAACAGATAGTGAATATTTAAACTACGTACAATATATATTGTGAATATTAAACTGTGTACAATATAGATGGTGAATATTTAAACAATGTACTTGTTAGCTGAGTGGTTTGCTAATCAGGTGGTACCGGGTTCAGACTCAGCAGTGAGATTTTTGCTGGTACATACCAGAAACCCCCGGGGTTGACCCAGCCTCTAAAAATGGGTACCAGAGAAATCTGGGAAGGTAAAGCGGCCAGGCGTGATACTGACCACATCACACTTTCATGGCCGAAGGTCATAGAAAATGGGGGCCTGACACCGTATTCCCTAATATGCTTTAATGGCTTGGACGCGGGAATTTTACCTTTTACATTTTACAATGCAGATAGTGAATATTTAAACTATGTACAGTATAGATGGTGAATATTTAATCTATGTGCAATACAGATTATTATCTTTATGATAATTTAGAAAAGACAGTCTTGGAAGGGTACATAACTGGAAAAAGAAAGAGAGGAAGATCAAGGCGAAGATGGCTGCAAAACATCGTTGATGATCTGCGAATGGAAGCATCTGGAGCAGGCCATCTTGCCTACAACCGACAGGCCTACAGAAGAGCTCTTAGGCAAACAATAATTAGTTTATAAGTATACAACCACACACGAAGCACTGCAGTCAAGCTGTAATACCAAAATGTATAAATTAGAAACAAAGTAGGAGCAGGTTTATTACTTAACGATTACAAAGTTGTGACTTTTCGGCGCATGCCTTAATCATACAAAAACATACAGGACGAAGAAATAGAGAGAGGAGATAAAGTATAGATTCACATGAATGCTATATTTTAAAAAAAAATAATGAATAGAGCACTTAGCTGTAACTTGTAAGAAGAAGTGGCTTGTCCGAAGCTGTGTGTCAGATATGGGCATGGTAGAGCGTAAAGACTGTTTAAATGGAAAACTGTGATGTGTGGTCGGTGGGTCGTATCTAGGGGTGGTGGGTGGGAAAACCATGGAGGGGAGAGAGACTGATACAATGGTAACCTAGGTAGGAGAAGGTGAAATAGATGATTATACGAGTAGTTAGGGTAGAGGGTTTGCAATGTGATGCCGTGAGAAGGTTCTGAACTATGTGTAACAAGTGAGAAGGGAGTGGAGCTTAGTGGAGAAGGATTATAATTGTTGAAGAGGAGAATGTTAGGTGTAGCTGAATAGCGAGTTTAACCAGTGTGGTTCCAGCGTCCCACAATCCTGAATGTAGCCGTTCTCAAGCGCTAGGCGGCTTGTGTCATCTGCGTGACATTGTTTGATGGTTTTGTTACCAGAAAATCAGATTTGCCTCTGTGGTTGCGACCATTGAAATGATTTGGGACTGGTTTCGAAGCATGCTGGGCGATATCGTACAGATGTTTCTGCATGCAGTCCCCTAATCCGAGCCCAGTCTCACCAATATATGTTATCCTGCATCTTTTGCATACGACGACATATATCACATTACGGGACTCGCATGTGAATTCCTCACGAAGAGTGAGGATAGTTTTGGAAAAAGTGATCGTTTTCATTTCCCAGACTACATAGCAAGTAACGCAGCGGGGGCAGTTACATTTTCTGGTACCAACATATGTAAGGCTCCGGTTCAAGTGGCTGTGGGCGAGGATGTCCTTAAGGTTTGGCTCACGTTTGTATGCCAGCAGGGGTGGATCAGAGAAAATGTTGCGAGTGTCGGGGTCGAGCTGGATTAGTAGCAGATGACGATAAAGAATTGTGTTAACCATCATCTGACCACGCATCACAGGTCTCCATTTAAACAGTCTCTATGCTCTACCATGCCCATTTCTGACACACAGCGTCGGACAAGCCACATCTTCTTATAAGTTACAGCTAAGCATATATTTCTATGTTCTTTTCTCAAGTTTTATTCTGGCCCCGAGTGTGGGATTTTTCTGACTGGGATCTTCTCTTCAATCTCTGAAGTCTTTTCCCTCCACTTCGTATTAATAGTAATAGGACCCTTAGGATTTCTTCGCTCGCTATTTATTGTTTAGGCTTTGTATTGCCTGTTGCAGGCTTTTTTCCACTCCAGGCAAGACTAAATAATGTGTATGAAACTGTAATGCAGAAAAAGCCCTACAGCAGAACATGGATAATTCAGCAACGGCATGTAAAAGACACAACATGAAGATCAATGCTGAAAAAAAAACGGAAGTCATTACTATAGCGAGAGAAGAAATTCAAACAAAGATCTTCCTACACAACCAGCCATTGAAACTGGCGAAACATTTCAAATACCCAGGTAACATAATATTATCCTAATGGACAACTGACACTGAGATTAAGAACAGATGCAGTAAAGCAAATCAGGTCATTGGACAGATGACTTCTTTTCTGGAAAACAAATACATCACAACTGAAACAAAAAGGGCACTGTACAACACAATTTTCCTCCAAACTCTATGCTATCGATGTCAAACATGGACACTAACAGCCAAGAACATCACGACAGAAATGAGATGTTGACGGAGAATACTAAATGTGACAAAGAGAGACCAAATAAGAAATGATACCATCAGAGCAAAGTATGGAGTAACACCAGCATTACACTATATCCAGAAACAGCAAATCAAATGGTTTGGCCATGTTACACGGTTGCCACCAGACAGTATATCACAGACAACACGGTTACCACCAGACAGTATATCACAGACAACATCCACACTAAGATTTGTAGGTAATAGAGGAAGAGGCCACCCACACAGGAAATGGAGAGAGGAAATTACAGCAGCATTAGATATCCCATTATATGAAGCAAATCGTCGAGCCCTATCAAGATGTCTATTTGTCCCCTCAACACCGAAAGGTAAAAGAGACAGGAGACAAAACAAGACAAAGTAAGAAACTGTACTCCTCAAAGGTCAGTACTACATTCCTCTTAAGTCGGCGCTCTGAATGATTGATTTGATGGTAAAATCTCCCAATAATGGATGATTGACTAGTTGACTTGATGGTAACATCTCCCAATAATGGATGACTGACTAGTTGACTTGATGGTAAAACCTGCCATAATGGATGATTGACTAGTTGACTTGATGATAAAATCTCCCAATAATGGATGATTGACTAGTTGACTTGATGGTAAAACCTGCCATAATGGATGATTGACTAGTTGACTTGATGGTAAAACCTGCCATAATGGATGATTGAATAGTTGACTTGATGGTAAAACCTGCCCTAATGGCATTCTTTCCTTCTTTTTTTCCCAAAAACCACATATCTTGATTCATGCGCTTCTACTCAGTAGGTTGTAGACTATGAAAATTTGCTAATTGCAACATCGCATTGTGCATTCAATGAAGAGAGTTGCTAATATGTTCATTGCTCTCATGTCTCAAGTTGCCATTCTTATATGTAACTTCTCTCCCTTCTTTGTGCTTCTTTTCAAATTATGGGGTTTCTGGCGGCTGGCTTTGAAGCTGTTGTATGTATTACTTGTCTTTGGGATGTCATATCCGCCAGGGGCTACATGTGTTGAAGGCGCTGTCCGATTAGGTAGTCAGCCACCCATAGTTGACATGCTAGCGTCACGGTTGGCAAGCCGTGCTCTACCACTGTCCTGTCCCACCTCCATGTTAGCGACGTTAGTAACAAGTGTTGCCTGGATAACGGGGCAGTTTCCATAGAGAAGGAATCTGTGAAAGAGCTGCTGCAGAAATCCTGCTTTATTAGCTGCACTCAGAGACTGCGAAAGAGCTGCTGCAGAAATCCTGCTTTATTAGCTGCACTCAGAGAATGTGAAAGAGCTGCTGCAGTAACCCACTCTCAGTGCTATACGGTGTAAGTGCTCCAACATCTCCACCAGTCGGCTGCAGAAAACATCATGTTATCAGTTCAAGGGAGAAGAAGAAGAAGAAGACGAAGAAGAAGAAGAAGAAGAAAAAGAAGAAGAAGAAGAGGAAGAAGAAGAAGAAAAGAAGAAGAAGAAGAGGAAGAAGAAGAAGAAGGGTGCCAGAACAACGCTCTATAAATAATTTACTGCAAAGAAGAATCCGTTTTCTAAACAAAGGTTTTCTATAAAGAATCTCCATTTCTCCGCACAAACTTACAGCATAAAGAAAGTTCGTTCACTATGAAGACTGACTGCAAGAAAATAGCATCTTTCCACAGTCTGAACTCTGCAGTGACACCGTATATTTTACGCAAATAATTTCCCAACTTCAGCGACCTATCTTATCATCACTTTATGCACTTCAGTCACGATATAAATCTCTCACCACGGCAAATGTTTATCTAAATCGCTCCAGACGGATATTATGTTCAGAAAATATTATGCTTCTTTCCATAATTACAAGTCATTGTTTCTCTGTCATCCGTAAGTTTCAGATGTCTGTCAGACCACTAGCATACAAGTATTATCGTATGTTAACTCTTTTTCTCCCGAAGATTGGAACTGCCAGAGTCAATTTTGATGATAAATTTCGATAGAAAGAAACTTGAAGGAAGTTATAATTTAAAGGTATAGGATGGATTAGAAATATGCTACTTCTAATTTTATTTAGACTAAAAGACTAAATATCGCTCTTAGCTTCGATCAGTGGAGGCATGCACGATATTTTATTTATAGTTTTATTTATATCTATGATATTTTAGAGCTAAAGAGTTAAAATGTAGTTAAGTAATTTTGTTAAAATATGAGCTTTTGCTATGTATGAAAATGCAGTACAATATCTCTGGGTTTATTAAAATTGGCTATATATATATAACCTTGGCGTACTTCAAGATCGCACACTCACACACTAACACAAACCGGGACGTCTGGTGTCTGGAAAGTGCAGTCAGAAATTATCGCCCTCTTGTCGGGTGTTTATGGGTTAAGCTTGGGGTTTTGCCTACATTCATGTTTACGATTGTCTGTCACACAGCTCTGATACTTTGTTTGCGATTTAACTTAAATAATAACCCCCCCCCCCCCACACACACACACACAAAACGTTGCTCTCGTGATAAATCTGAACTGTTGCTTGATGTATCTTCTTTGTCAGTAATCGTTTTGCTACTACTTTCAATGCTTCCTCAGAGTTAGTTCACTGCAGACAATTTTCTAGATGTGTGCCATTTTATTATGTCATGTTTATAAATCTGCCAGTCAAACCTGAAGTCTTATTTATAAGGGCACCAGTTCCTCCCCGTGTTGTTTTTCATGGCCAGGAATTTAGGATCAGGTATGTTATAAGAGTAGTTCATGCACCAGCTAGCGCTCGGGCAGACAGCATAGTCTGATAGACTCCGTGACCTGCCCTGTCACTTAGCATCTGTCATGAACGTATCGGACGTTTTTTGCCCTCGGCAACCTTCGTTTGGTGCTGGTAAGGAAGACCGCGAGAAGCATGTGGATGGCAAATAGGTGAAAGAAAGGAACCTGTACAAGAACAAGTTAAACAGAGCTGCCAGCGTTTGAATACATTAGATCGTCTTTAAGTTAAACAGAACGGGCAGCGTTTGAATACATTAGATCGTCTTTAAGTTAAACAGAACGGCCAGCGTTTGAATACATTAGAACATCTTTAAGTTAGACAGAACGGGCAGCGTTTGACTACATTAGAACATCTTTAAGTTAGACAGAACGGGCAGCGTTTGAATACATTAGAACATCTTTAAGTTAGACAGAACGGGCAGCGTTTGAATACATTAGATCGTCTTTATGTTAAACAGAACGGGCAGCGTTTGACTACATTAGAACATCTTTAAGTTAGACAGAACGGGCAGCGTTTGAATACATTAGATCGTCTTTAGTTAAACAGAACGGCCAGCGTTTGAATACATTAGAACATCTTTAAGTTAACAGAACGGGCAGCGTTTGACTACATTAGAACATCTTTAAGTTAGACAGAACGGGCAGCGTTTGAATACATTAGAACATCTTTAAGTAGACAGAACGGGCAGCGTTTGAATACATTAGATCGTCTTTAAGTTAAACAGAACGGGCAGCGTTTGAATACATTAGAACATCTTTAAGTTAGACAGAACGGGCAGCGTTTGAATACATTAGATCGTCTTTATGTTAAACAGAACGGGCAGCGTTTGACTACATTAGAACATCTTTAAGTTAGACAGAACGGGCAGCGTTTGAATACATTAGAACATCTTTAAGTTAGACAGAACGGGCAGCGTTTGAATACATTAGAACATCTTTAAGTTAGACAGAACGGGCAGCGTTTGAATACATTAGAACATCTTTAAGTTAGACAGAACGGGCAGCGTTTGAATACATTAGAACATCTTTAAGTTAGACAGAACGGGCAGCGTTTGAATACATTAGAAAATCTAAGTTAAACAGAACGGGCAGTGTTAGAGTACATCAGAACATCTTTGTCAAAACTGAGAAACTTCAGACCTTCAGTGGTCTACGCTGGTTCTTGCGTGAGTCTGTGCAGCAACTTTTGATAATAGACTTTTTATTTTACACAAACTGACAGATGAATGCATCGGGGCTGTGGTGGGTGGGTGGGGTGTGGTGGGATTGGGGGGGGGGTCCTTCAGGGGCCCACGACTTGAAAAGAGAATATAGGTTGTTCCCCCCCCCCTCCGCCTCACACTTCTAGGGAAACAAAATCATGCTCATATATTTATATGTATATACGTATAGTATATATGTATGTGGATTCTAGTTTCTTAGGTGCATGTCTTCTCCATATTTAGTTTCTTTATAACAAAATGAACAAAAGGAAACAGCAGAATCTTCATGCATCGCCAATACTTTCAACAACCTGTTTATGAAACTTTTACTTATGGTGTGTTCTTCACATTCATTCTCGTGTTTACTTCACAAAGAACTTACTAAGGATTACAGTTGTTAGGATTTTGTCTGAGCAAGTCTCCAGTACTCCAGACCATGAGTAGAATAAACCGATGTGCAGGGCTGAGTTCTCTCGCTAGCCCAACAAAGCCACTACTTGGATGGAGCTAGTTCACCAGTTCTAGAATTCCAGCACATTTTAATACAACACGTCCCTCGTTGTTCCCAGTACTCGTTGCTCTTTAACGAACTGTTTTGTTAATGGTTCCTCCTATACAACAAACAGGGTACTGTGCCTGGCTATTTTGGGCCCTATGCAGGTTCCTAGAGGTCCAGCTGCGCCTCTGTGACCCTCCACAGATAAAGGTCATGGCCCCCTGCTCTAGGCCTCCATCCTGAATGAGATTTATGTCAAGGATTGCAAGAGTTAACTCAGCAGTGCATGTAATGATCGTGGTGGTAGAAGCGAACGATGATGAAGAAGAAGAAGAAGAAGAAGAAGGTCCAGCTACACTGTATAAGCTGTGCTCTTCAAGGGTGAAATCTTCGCATTTCTGAGGTCTTAACCAATAGAACTGTCTAGTTTGCCTAATAGTAGCATCGGCCGTATACCTAGTTTTCTGTCTCGCTGAAACTGCGAGATTGTATTGTTTGCAGTCGATGGCTTTAAGGTATTGAAGTACAGTTATGGTGTCGGCTTGAGACTGGGTCATGGCGTCTACTTTTTCCCACTTCTTCAGTTTCTGTAAGTGTCTCACGTTCTTAGAAGTTTCTGCATTGTGGAGGTTTAGTTTCACGAGATTCAGCTGGACGAGTAATAAGTACTCTTGTGAGCTAGATGTATGCCGCAAAGGAAATGAATTCCTATTTGTTTCCTGTCTTTGTGGAGAACTCTGTAGGAAATATCCGGATGTAGCTAAAAGTGTAGCCAAAAGCGTAGATGAGTGTAGCTAAAAAAGCAAGGGAGTGCAGTACTTTTTTAGCAGACTCCACCGTCTATGATGATCCCTGCCCCGTTAGCCAGGCTAGGCCTATTTCTGAGGGTACCAACGCAGAGGTGGGACAGGGTCTTAGTCACCTATGATTCTCCAACCCTGAAACTAGCATGTCAGCTATGAATGCCTAATTGCTTGAACAGATAAATGTCTTCACCTCCAGTACCTGGAGTCACGCTGTTCTAACACCCGCCGCCCCCCCCCCCCATTTTTTTCACTAACTTCAAGCAATGACGCTGTCATGACAGTAGTGACGACAGCTGCTAACAGCAACCTTGAGCTGTGTAGACTTGCAGCTGTCAAAACAGCTTCTTGTCTGTGTGTCTAAGCGGCTTCATAAATGTTTTCCTTCTCGAATTAGCTGCACGTCCATTACGGGCATGTTCTAATAAACTAAGAGAATATTTTTTTGCTTAAGTAGGCAGATGTAAGTTCTCTTTAAGACTTTGAGGACACACTGGACGTGGTTTTGTTTATCTTAAAAACTCAAGGAGGAAAAAAAAACATCATCAGACGCAGAAATATACAGAAAGAAGTAAGATAAGCCAGTAACAGAAAACTCGGTACGACAAGATAAATGGACAATGAGTTAAGTCTGCCAGGTAAACAAAACATTAGATATACGAATGAAAACTATGCTTCGTTTAAGTTTGTGAAACAAAACCAACGATTATTTTCAAATGGAGCCTCCGAAAATATAAAAAGAGAAGAGAACAAAAATTGAAATACTTTTTCCCCGCCATTTTTTCTCGTAAGAAGAGGAATGATTTTTTCTTTTGTTCCTTGTGGAGTGCTGGATTTGGATCAGATATGCTCTCTAAAACTGTTGCTTTAGGAGGGTAGGCTTTTTTTTTTTTGGTTAAGTATATCTAGACTTGTAGATCTAGAAATTTCCCACAGAATTCATCACGAAGACAGAAAACATAAAAAAATCCCTAGGAATTCATTTTGTTTCTGGCATACATCTCGCTCACTGGCGTGCTTATCACTCGCCCCAACTGAATCTCATGAAACTAAACCTCCACGTCGCCCAAACTTTTCAGAACGCGAGACACTTACAGAAACTGAAGCAGTGATTACAATGTAATGAAATGCCCACGGTGAGAAATTCCGTTTGCATGAGGTCTCTATGAAACAAAGAAATAACTCAGCTATCATATTCCTCCTGCAAAGTCTACCTTATAACCCCAATACCTCTTTTCCCCCTGCAACTTGTGTTTTTATGATTTCACATAACTCCCATGGAGTTCTTCAGCTTTTTTTTCAGAAACCTCTTATCTCATCGTGAGTCTGTAGGGGGGACTCTAAACAAATGATGAGCTAAAGCGAGTTTGACTTATATTGATATCGTAATTGATCCGTTTTTCCGAGAATATATTCCGTCCCGTATAGTCCTATGAGTTTTGAGTAGGTGTTAGCAGTAATTCTTTTACCGGGTTTGTCACGCGAACAAAGTTCAGCCAAAATAAGCCAAGATTTAATGCCACTGTGAATTAGAGATTTGAGGCATGCAATAGTGATTTATAATCGTGGCCAGTTTAAAAATAGGTAAGGTTGGAGGGGGTTGGCAGAAACGGTTTGTGGTCGAGTGGTTAGTGCGTCGTCATTATGACTTGTTGTTTTGCTCTTGTCCGACAAAGGGTTTGATTTTTTCAGATTATTCTTTCACGGGGTTTTCTTTCTCAACGTCTGTATGTGTTGTCTGTTTTCTTTATTTTGATGTTTCACTTATTTCTTTATTTTCATACTTTTAGGTTGCATTACTTTCTTTATTTTCATGCTTTTAGCTTTCTTTTTTTTATGCCAAAGGAATACAGAAATAGACTGTGCCAGTTGCTTCCCTTGGTTAAGGCTTCGAAGCCCCTAATGTCACCTCTCAGCTATTTTGACCACAGCACGTGATCAGTCTGTGTCTGCACCTGATTGGCTGACATTAGCTTCTCAGCCATTTCCTCAAAATTAGCATGAAAGCATTTCATTGGCCAGGATGCGAGAAACAACGAACATCTAGGAAAGCTAAGAAAGTTAACAAAGTTTAACAGTTTACGTGGCTTATTTCTACAGTCTCATGCCATGACAGATATATGTCTGGTTCCTACGGCTTATTACCTGCCATTTTTTTTTTTTAGAAAAAGTATCTTTCTTATCCACTGAAAAATCGCACCTGTTGATTCATTCTTCATTCATGTGCGTGTCCCAAGGGGAACTTTACCTCCCTAACAGCACTCCTGTAGGTTGTGAGAAAGATGGCCTGCTGTATCCATTTGCAGATCAACGATGTCTTGCAGCTATCTCCGCCTTGGTCTTCCTCTCTTTCTTTTTCCCATCATGTACTATTCCAAGACGGTTTTCTCTAGATTATCATGACGTTTAATGTGTCCAAAAATATTTAAGTTTTCTTTGTTTAATCCTCTTTACTAGCCAGCCTTCTTTAATATTAAGCTCTTGTAGTATGGATATATTTGTTTTTTTTTTTGTGTCTATGATATTTGAAGAACTCTTCTGTAGCATTTACATACAAGGGCATTTATGTGTTTCTCAGCTGTTTTGTTAAGTGTCCAGATCTCACAGCCATATGTTGCGATGGGAAAGACGCATGCCCTTAAAAATCTTATTTTTGCGGTTCTATCTGTTCCTCTCCACGGATTCTTTAATTGTTTTACTTTCTGAAGAGCGATATATGTCCTCCTTTTAATTTCCCTCATTGTATCTCCATTATTAGTTAGTAGTGATCCAAGATATTCAAAACTCTCCACTTCTTCCAGTTTTTCCTCATTGATACATATTTCAGATGCCTTGTTTGTTTTGTCAGTTATCATCAATTTAGTTTTCTTCTTATTAAAATAGAGGTTTTGTTCTTCGCTGTTCTTACGGACTGACATAATTAGTTTTTCCATTCCCTTTTGTATTGTGGACACTAGTACTGTGTCATCAGCATATCTAATCTCTGGTATTTCATAACCTCCACTTGTTATGACATCGTAATATTCTTTGTCTACATCTTCTCTAACATTCCTCATTATATTTTCAGTATACAAGTTAAATAAGTAAGACGACAATATGCACCCCTGACAGACCCCTTGTTTTATGTCAAACCAAGTTGTTGTTTCACCATTTATTCTTACTGCTGCCTGTTGGTCTAGATACAGCAGTGATGTTAATTGTATCAAATGTGTTGGAAATCCCATTTTTTCCATTATATCCCAAAATTTCTGGTGTTGTACACAATCAAATGCCTTTCAGTAGTCTATAAAGGCGAAATATAGATTCACATTAAACTCTCAGCATTTCTCTATTATTAATATTATATTGAAAAAAAAAAACAAAGATCTCTTGATCCTCCTCCTTGCCTGAAACCGGGTTGGACTATATTGATTTCTTCTTCTATTTTCTTTTGATTTTTAACAGAATTTTACTGGCATGACTAATCAGGGCAACAGTTCTGTAGTTTGTGCATAATTTCAGGTTGCCCTTTTTTGGCAGTGGCATAAATACAGTTCTTTTCCATTCTTTTGGCCAAATACCTGAATGCCATATCTTTTCACATAGTGCATGATAGATCGCCACACATGTTGATTACCTTAGTTTATTTGCTGTTCATTTTCTTTTTTTCCGCTTTTCCTGCGTTCTGATCTCCACAAACAAAATCTATGATCGATAACTGATTAAATTATCCGAGCACAGACGGGAATATACTACTTTGTTCAGTTTATGAGTAATAATTTAATGCACTTTCTAAGTGATCCACTAGCCTAAGAAACCTTTGACATGAAACTGAAACCCCATTACTGGTTTGCAAAAGCAAACTTTGATGTAAAATAGAAACCCCATAATCAGTTTGCGATCAGACTTACATCAGTCTGTGATATAACAGTGAGGCCTCATTACTTGTTTCCAAAATAAGACCTTTCATATACAACTAAAATCCTATAACTAGTTTGCAAGAGAAAACTTCCACATAAAAATGAAATCCTAAAACTAGTTTGCAAGAGAAAACTTCCACATAAAAATGAAATCCTAAAACTAGTTTGCAAGAGAAAACTTCCACATAAAAATGAAATCCTATAACTAGGCTGGCTAGTAAAGAGGATTAAAGAGAGAAAACTTAAATATTTTGGACACATTAAACGTCATGATAATTTAGAGAAGACCGTATTGGAAGGATACATAATGGGAAAAAGAAAAAGAGGAAGACCGAAACGAAGATGGCTGCAAGACATCGTTGATGATCTGGAAATGGATGCAGCAGCAGCAGGCCATCTTGCTCACAACCGAGAGGCCTACAGGAGTGCTGTTTGGGAGGCAAAGTTCCGCAAGGGACATGCAAAGGAATGAATGAGTTTGCAAGAGAAAACTTCCACATAAAAATGAAATCCTAAAACTAGTTTGCAAGAGAAAACTTCCACATAAAAATGAAATCCTATAATTAGTTTCCAAGAGAAAACTTCGGCATAAATATGAAATTCTATAGCTAGTCTACATGAGAAAACTTTGACATAGAAATGAAATGCCATAGCTAGTCTGCAAGAGAAAACTTTGACATAAAAATGAAATCCCATAAATAGTTTGTAGGAGAAAACTTTAGTAAAAAACTCAAAACTCTATAACGGGTTTATCCGCTAAAACTCACCAGGTGAATTTTGTCGAGCAACAGCCGTGGAAGACGCCTTCTAACCACAGCGGTTTAAGATGCCTTCTAACCACAGCGGTTTAAGATGCCTTCTAACCACAGCGGTTTAAGACGCCTTCTAACCTCAGAGGTGGAAGACGCCTTCTAACCACAGCGGTTTAAGATGCCTTCTAACCACAGCGGTTTAAGATGCCTTCTAACCACAGCGGTTTAAGACGCCTTCTAACCTCAGAGGTGGAAGACGCCTTCTAACCACAGCGGTTTAAGATGCCTTCTAACCACAGCGGTTTAAGATGCCTTCTAACCACAGCGGTTTAAGACGCCTTCTAACCTCAGAGGTGGAAGACGCCTTCTAACCACAGCCGTGGAAGACGTCTTCTAACCACATAAATGTCACCTGACAGTGAATTTGAGACTTCACCAATATAAAACAGTGGAAATTCAGCAAATTCAAAGTTAGATCTCTTGTTATATTTTTTATTATGGATATTGTCAATGTCCATCTTTTCCAGTTGTCCACTTTATTCACCAATCTCTATAAGATATTTCTGTTGTCATCTTCTCTGGCTAATTTAGCCACATGATGCTGACTTCCATACTTGAGTATCTGGCTCATTGTCTGTTTCTCACTTGTTTTCTTATGCCCGGTTCAATTTCTTACTTTCTGAAACTCGTTTCTGTTTTATTAACAGTTTTACCTTCCATTTTACTCTTTTTCTCGGAGACAGAATCATAACTAAGCTGAATCATTACTAGGCTGAATCATAACTAAGCTGAATCATAACTAGGCTGAATCATAACTAGAATGAATCATAACTAAGCTGAATCATAACTAGAATGAATCATAACTAAGCTGAATCATAACTAGAATGAATCATAACTAAGCTGAATCATAACTGGGCTGAATCAAAAGTAAGCTGAATCAAAAGGTAAGCTGAATCAAAAGGTAAGCTGAATCAAAAGGTAAGCTAAATCAAAAGTAAGCTGAATCATAACTAGACTCAATCATAACTGGACTGAATCATAACTAAGCTGAATCATAACTAGGCTGAATCAAAAGTAAGCTGAATCAAAAGGTAAGCTGAATCAAAACGTAAGCTGAATAAAAAGGTAAGCTGAATCAAAAGGTAAGCTGAATCAAAAGTAAGCTTAATCATAACTAAACTGAATCATAACTAAGCTGAATCAAAAGTAAGCTGAATCAAAATTAAGCTGAATCAAAAGTAAGCTGAATCATAACTAGACTGAATCATAACTAGACTGAATCATAACTGGACTGAATCATAACTAAGCTGAATCATAACTATGCTGACTCATAACTAGGCTGAATCATAATTAAGCTTAATCATAACTAAGCTGAATCATAGCTAAGCTGAATCAAAGGTAAGCTGAATCAAAAGTAAGCTGAATCAAAAGTAAGCTGAATCATAACTAGACTGAATCATAACTAAGCTGAATCATAACTAGGCTGAATCATAACTAGGCTGAATCATAACTAGGCTGAATCATAACTAAGCTGAATCAAAAGTAAGCTGAATCATAACCAAAATAATAATAATAATAATAATATGACAGTGCACTGTCTGCAACGGAAACCGTAATCAACAAAAATATCAAATTGTAATAGCTCTTAAAGAAAGATGGAAAGAAAGAATTGTTCTTATCTTCACAATAATTATCTTCTTAAAATCTTGTATTCTCATGACTGAAGAATGTAATACTCCTGTACAACTGCTCAGGACAGACTTCAGGGCCAAAACCCGGCTCTAGAAAGAGAGATCTGATGAAGAGCTGGGAGGCGCGCAAGAGAAACTCCTGATGGGATTTTTGTCATTTTTTGTCTCAAAGACAAAACACGAAGCGGAAAGAAGAGCAAGAACCAAGGAGGAAGAGTAAGAGGAGGAAGAAGAAGGAGGAGGAGGAAGAGGAAGAAGAAGAAGAAAAAGCAGAAGAGGAAGGAGGAGGAAGAAGAGAAAGAGGAAGAAGAAGAAGGAGAAAGAGGAAGAAGAACAAGAATAATAACAAGAAAGAGGAGGGTAAGAAGAAGAAGAAGAAGAAAAAGAAGAAGAAGAAGATCAATAAGAAATTTTCATCTCTAATCTATCTGCACGCATTGTGTGGGCATGAAGTAGGAGGGTAGAGAGAGAGGAAATCACCCTATTTATCAAGTTGCTGTTGCTGATACATAATTACTTGCGTGAGTAAGTCCTTGTTTACCAGAAACGCAAGTCGATACCGAAGCCTGGATTGTTATCGTTCCACCGTGTGGCAAATATTATCGATCCCACCTCCTTGTTTCAAAGTTTGGGATCGGGGCGAGTTGTGGGACTCGAGTTCAAGGTTCACGTGAACGATAAACACAAACTCCAGTACACAAGTAATCGATACCTCCGAGGTTTTCAGGTAAGTAAACAAACTCTTATGAGGGGTTCATATTTACAGGTGAATGTAAAGTTCGTCACCCGTCACAATTTTTGTGTCATTCACCCGTCACAGTTTTTTTGTGTCAGTCACCCGTGACAGCTTTTGTGTCAGTCACCCGTCGCAACTTTTGTGTCAGTCACTCGTCACAATTTTTGTGTGCTAGTCACCCGTCACAACTTTTGTGCCAGTCACCCGTCACAATTTTTGTGTCACAGTCTCGCCACAAGATAATATTTAGAAGGTAGTAAAGAGTGAATAAGAATAATAACTAATAGAGCGCTGTAACAATTTTATATGAACTTCTTGTGCTCGCAATTTTATAGGCTAATTTTTTTTTCTAATCATCATCATCATCAAATTCACTCAACATCTTTGTTTGCCGCCATCGCACTGTCGTCACGGTAACAAAAACCCTCATCACCTTAAACATCGTCAAAATTATAAACTTCCTCCTTATCAACTATCAGAAGAATCGGATTGATTTAGAAAAAAGTCACTATAATTACGCTACATTTGCAACAACAAAAAGAAAGGATGATATCTATCTACTACTTATTTTGTAACATCCATCCAAGATCCTTTATGTCATCATCATCATCATCATCATTCATCATCATCATCATCAGGTTCCGTGCCGACCGGTGTTGGCTATTATGCTTCTCCAGAGTACACGATCCTTCATGCAGGCCATCAGCTCAGTTGGTGATCTCCTCTCACACCATCCCGTCAGACTGTCCAGTATCATTTCTCTTGGTCTTCCTCTTGATCTTCTTCCTTCTATTTTTCCTGTTGTTATAATATCTTCAATGCCCCCTCTTCTCACTGCATGTCCTATGAACGTAAATTGTCTCTCTCTTATCTCTTTGACAAGATTTTTTGTCTCTCCAGCTCTTCTCATACATTCTTCATTTATATCCATCTAACTATTCATATGAAGAACTCAAAACTGCCTACGGGAGAGGACGCAACAAGGAAAGCTACTAGACGCGCATCAGGAGCTCTTAGTGGTGATGAGATTCACAGGAATGATCCTTTTGTCCTTGCATAAATGACTGATCATATGAAACTGAATCCAACAGCAGTAGCAGAAGAGGAGGAAGAGAAACAACAAGAAAAACAAAAGCAAGAAGGAGAAAGAGGAGGAGGAGGAAAAGGAAGAAGAAGAAGAACAACAAAAACAAAAGCAAGAAGGACAAAGAGGAGGAAGAGGAAAAGGAAGAATAAGAACAAAAACAAAAACAAAAACAAGAAGGACAAAGAGGAGGAGGAAGAAAAGGAAGAGGGGAGGAGGAGGGGGAAGAAGAAGATGAATAATAATAATAATAATAACAACAACAACAAAAACAAGAAAGAAAAAGAGAAGGAGGAGGAGGAGAAAGATGAGAGCAGAGGGACTTGGAGGGATGAACAACAACAACAACAAAGAGAAGAAGGAGGAGAGAAGAGAAAAGAAGAAGAAGCTGGTCTGCGTTTGCTGCTAACGGTAATGGGCAGGAGTTGTTGCTGTTGTTTTTTTTTCCCCCTCAAATCCCGTTTTCTTAGACTCCGGCCAGAAAGAGCTAACTTCCGGTTAGAAAAGACAAATTAGTTTACTTTTTAAGATAAGAAATGCGCGTGAACCAAGTAATTTTGCAGATTCCAAGATGTCCGCGCCTAAACAGCTGGTAAACTTACACTGGCTGATGCACGTTCAACCTTATTAGAAAAGATTACAGATTTGAGCAGTTCACGTACGACTTACCAAAATGCAATCTTCCACCTTTTTTTCACCTTGCACTCGTTTCTTAATACCAGGGATAATAATTAGTGGGGCTGTGCTTGTTTTCAGATACAGAGAAAAACGATCTAAACATAATTATAGCTCAGACTAAAGTTTCGAACGAAGTCTTTCTCATGGAATGGATTTCTAAGGAACAATAGTAAGAACGTAGGCCAACAGAAGGAGGACAAACTTTCCACAGAAAGTTCTCGGTGAAGCATATTTAAAGTTTATATTGGTGTTACAAACGTGCTGCGAAGAAGGGATTTGATCGAAACGTCAAAGCGTATTGTTATTGCTCTTTATTTTCTACATAATAATGACCATTCTGTTTTAATCCAAACTGCCACTGATAACTTGCTTCATTGGTACATTGTACCTTACATAAAAGACATTGGTACCGCTGTATACTTGGTGAAATCATTCTAGTGTTAGAGTAAAGTAGTCTAGATAATTAGTTTAAAGATGGGCGCCTTTTAGCGTAAAGGTAGTCTACATAATTAGTCTAAAGACGGGTGCCTTTTAACGTAAAGGTAGTCTAGATAATTGATCTAAAGATGGGCGTCCAGTTTATCTCCACTGAGAATTTATTTTCTAACTGGACCAAACACTCACCTACGCTGCAGGTAATCCGCGAGTTACGGGCGAGTTATATTTCTAAGTCGGTTCGTAAGTCGAACTGTACGTAAATAGGAAGAGTTTCGTACGTAAAGTCAGTTAGTAATATGTTTGTGTTAGTACACACTAGTAGTAGGACTTCAGCTTTCCAAGCACGAACCGCCGTAGCTCCTCAATATTGTGATGCATGCTGGGAAGCAGCGCTCGCTTGTTATTATGAATCATTGCATGTAACTGGGGAATTTTAATATACTGTATTAAGCGTTATATGGGCATTTCGTAACTACAGGCAATATGTAAAGTCGAACATTCGTAACTTGGGGATCGTCTGTGTATAACAATTTTTTTTTCGTTTATCCATGTAAAAGAAAAATCCCGGAATGATAGTTGATCTATAGATCACATGCTGCGCTGTTTTTCTAGTTGTGGCTAATATAAGGATCTTCACAATCAACTGTGATGCCGAGTGTGCTTTTGATGTTCATAACCGGACATCAACTTTCGCTGGGAAACTTCGTGCTGTTGTTGTTGTTGTTGTTGTTGCTGTTGTTGCTGCTGCTGCCAAGTAACAGATTTTGTTTTTCTCGGTGCTTGTAGCTACAGCAGATGCCAGTTATCTTAGAAACTGCCAATTTTTTAACCTGATAATAATTCTGCAACAATAGTCATAATTACCAGATTAATGTTCGTATTGCCATATAAGAAGGCTGGCTAGTAAAGAGGAGTAAAGAGAGAAAACTGAAATATTTTGGACACATTAAACGTCATGATAAGCTAGAGAAAACCGTCTTGGAAGGGTACATCGTGGGAAAAAGAAAGAGAGGAAGACCAAGGCAAAGATGGCTGCAAGACATCATTGATGATCTGCAAATGGCCATCTTGCTCACAACCGAGAGGTCTACAGAAGTGCTGTTAGGGAGGCAAAGTTCCACAAGGAACATGCAAATGAATGAAATGACCATATAAGGTACGGTCTTGAGACAAGTAAACACTTCCAGACACTTTGACATTCTAATAACATCAGATGGAAAATACACATCTGAAATCAAGAACGGAAAATATCAAGCCAAAACAGCTTGGAAATAGATCAATCAATAAATAAAAGCATCTTGTATAAAGCATTTCTTTTACTGAATAAAAAAAAGAGTTCTACGACCATAAAGTTGAGTCTAACTTACTCTATGGAAGTGAATCGTGGACAATGAACACAGTGCAGAGAACACTACAGAGACAGAGATGTGGTTTCTTAGGAAGAATATTAAGACTACCATGGACCAGTGCCGTCTTAACGCATGGCCCTACCTGGGCACTGCCCAGGGGCCTCAAGTTTATGGGGCCCAACCAACTTATGAAAATCTATGAATTCCTAACATTACTTGCATAGGTTAGAGAGGAATGGTGGGGGCCCAGTGCATTACTTTACCCAGGGGGCCCAGATATTGTTAAGACGGCCCTGCAATGGACAACTAAGATAACAAAGAGAGAATATCTAACAAAAATGAAAGTAAAAAGGAACCTAATTAACTACATACGAAAACGACAGCCATCATTCACTGGACATATAATGAGAAGGGGAGAGCTTGAAGACATCATAACAACAGGGAAGATACTCATAAATGGGAAGAGAAGCAGGGGAAGACCAAGATAAAAGATCGTGGATAGTCTAGTTTCGTTTTCATGCTAAAAACAAGTTACTATGTTGATGGAAGAATACATAGGATCATGATCTGTGAGGAAGCACGGCCGTCAACGTCTGCCGGCACGGAACCCTTTAATGACGTATAACCATTATCCAGACGCGAATGATATTCTTTCTACTAATCGTGCAAACACAAGAAGAAAGAAAGCGACACTCACTGGAAAATTTAGGACATAAAGAAGATGAGGGAGATCAAGAGAGTATGGAAATGGAGTATAAAGTAAAAGATTTAATTTGTGAAAGTACAAACCACGTCTAGCGGTGAGGTATGATTCCGAACGATTATACATTTGTCTATTGATGATGTTAACGACGACGACGACGATGATGATGATGATGATGGAGTAATATATTTGTAAATGAGAACAAAAAGACAGGTTTTGAATACTCCATAGCTGATTTGTAACTATGCTCTTTCGTGGCTAAACGGTTGATAGTATGACTAAAGTCTCGAGTTCGATTTGAGGTAATATTCCTCGACCTTTCTTTCTAATCCCTCTCTGTGTTCCATATGAAGGCATGTAACCATCCAGTTAACCCATCTCTGTGTTCCATATGAAGGCATGTAACCATCCAGTTAACCCATCTCTGTGTTCCACTTGAAGATATGTAATCTTTCAGTCAACCCATCTCTGTGTTCCATATGAAGATGTGTAATCATCCAGCCAACCCATCTCTGTGCTCCATATGAAGATATTTAACCATCCAGTTAACCCATATCTGTGTTCCATATGAAGATGTTTAACCACCCAGACAACTCATCTCTGTGTGTCTCATATGAAGATATTTAACCATCCAGTCAACCCATCTCTGTGTTCCATATGAAGATATTTAACCATCCAGTCAACCTATCTCTGTGTTCCATATGAAGATATGTAATCTTCCAGTCAACCCATCTCTGTGTGTCGCATATGAAGATATGTAATCATCCAGTCAACCCATCTCTGTGTGTCTCATATGAAGATATATTTAATCATCCAGCCAACCCATCTCTGTGTGAAGATATGTAATCATCCAGCCAACCCTTCTCTGTGTGTCGCATATGAAGATATGTAATCTTCCAGTGAACCCATCTCTGTGTGTCGCATATGAAGATATGTAATCATCCAGCCAACCCATCTCTGTGTGTCCCATATGAAGATATGTAATCTTCCAATCAACCCATCTCTGTGTGTCCCATATGAAGATATGTAATCATCCAGCCAACCCATCTCTGTGTGTCCCATATGAAGATATGTAATCATCCAGTCAACCCATCTCTGTTTGTCCCATATGAAGATATGTAATCATCCAGCCAACCAATCTCTGTGTGTCGCATATGAAGATATGTAATTATCCAGTCAACCCATCTCTGTGTGTCCCATATGAAGGTATGTAACCATCCAGTCTACCCATCTCTGTGTGTCCCATATGAAGGTATGTAATCATCCGGTCAACCCATCTCTGTGTGTCCCATATGAAGGTATGTAACCATCCAGTCAACTTTATTTTCGTACATTTCTGTGGCTTTTCACGTCTTGGTACGAGATGGAAAAATAAAATATCCACAAAGTCTAATAGTCCTTCTGCCATCTTCATTTAGCCTCATACCACAGTCTGTGCCATCTATTATCTTAGCTACCTGCACTTTCTGTGCCATATATCACAACAATAAAAAACAAACACCGTATTTACCATCCTGCCAAGCACACCTGCAAGCTATCATAAGTATATCCGGTTTTCGTTTTAGTCCGACTCTGGCGTGCTTCTCTCTGCTATTAAAAACTCATTCAAGTGCCACAACTACATTTCCGACTTCCTCCTCAAAGCTGTCACTCACCTGGTGAAGGTTCATTTACTCTCAGATTGTTATCACTTACAGGAGATGCCCAGGGGCAGTAAGAGGCTTCTCTCGTGGAGTGTCAGTTTTTCGCCTCCCTGCCTCTACGGCTAGAGATCAGTCAACTGTAGCGTTTATGGTCTGGTATTTCATCACCGGAGAATGGAAATGCCAAACTCACAAATGATCTACATTCTCACATGTTTGACGTCGTCTTATGACACTGTAAACTTCAAACCTCCAAATCTTTTGGCACGTTGTCCACATTGTAAAATGCCTCTTAGAAACGCGAATGTTTTCTTCATTTTCCACCCCCCAGTTTCTCTTCTTTCGCTCTTGTTATATTATTTTTTCATTATATTTGCAGAAATCTGAACAAAAAAACAAAAAAAACAGAGAAACAGATTCAACTGAAGTAAAAGAAATCAGGCGAACAAGAAGAAAACTGTTTCTGAATATCATATTTCTCTTAAGTGTGAATACGTGGGTGCTTTTCAGCAAGGGATATGATGCTATAAATTGAAAAAAAAAAAGAAGGCAGCATTAGACGGGTCATGATATATAGGCATAAGGGGGTATATAGTGTTAGCGCCAGTATGTTCAACACGTGACAGGTCAATGTGATCAGCATGACACTTGTCTTCCTCTCATTCACCAGTTCCAGAAGGTGGCAGGTATCTAATTCTAGGACTGGACGATCAGGGTAACCTCTGGCGGGGTTCGAACCACCGACTTTCGTCACGAGAAGCGAGTGAGCTATTTCGCTGCAGTAACAATATTTTGTGTTAGTTTTCTATTTTCTTTATTTGTTTTTGTATTTCTTCTTCTTCAGTCTCCCTAGAACTGCGAGCTTATTTTCTTTGCAGCCGATGCGATGAAGATGTTGAGGCACATCTTTGGGTCGTCTTTGGAGCGGGTCATGGCAGTTATTTTTCAGTCTCTGAATCAATCAATCAAGTCTGTGCCGCGTGGCGTAGGCGATCATTTCTCTCCACAACTCCCTTTCTTTAGACTTGATTATGAGATCGGCCGGTGACTTTCTTACTAGCCACACTGACAGCCCATCCAGTAACTTCTCTCTCTCTCTCTCTTTCTCTGTATGTGTGTGTGCGTGTCTTCCTCTGTCTCTTCTTCCCTCAGTTTTTCCAGTTGTCATAGCGTGTTCCAATTTTCCTCTTCTTAGAAAATGTCCTACAAATCTCGCTTGTCTGCCTCTGATCTTTGCTGTAATTTGCCTTTTAACTCCAGCCTCTCTTAAGACTTCTTCGTTGGTTTTCTTAGCTGTCCATGGTACCTTCAACATCATTCTTATGAACCACATTTCCATGACCTCCATTTCTCGTTGCACTCTCTTATTCATGGACCATGCTTCACACCCATAAAACAAAACTGGCTCGATGTAACATTTAAGTACTCGGAATCTTGTTTCCATTGAAATGGATCTGTTGCACAAGATGTTTCTCATTTTCTGGAAAGCTGGCTTGGCCTGAGCACGTCTGCTTTTTATTTCGTTGTGACATTTCCCATCAGCTGTTATAATCATTCCTAAGTACCTGAATCAATTTGTTTCAGTTCTCTGCTATCGATGGTAATGCTACATTTTGGTGGTATTCTTTTCTATGAGATGACCATCACTTCGGTCTTCTTTTTATTCAGTCTGAGACCTTTATTTTTACTTTCACGAACCACAATGTCCAGAAGAGCTTGTAGCTCCCCTTCACTTTTAGCAATCAGAACTGTGTCGTCTGCATATCTTAAGTTGTTAAGGTTGTATTCGCTAATTAATATTCCTGGTAAACTCTCTATATTTCTCATTATGTTTTCGCTGTACATGGACAAAAGCTTAGGAGATAGAACACATCCTTGACACAATCTCAATTTTATGTCTTGGAATGCTCCTATTTGGTTCTCAACCTTCATTGTTGCTGATTGCTATCAGTATATGTTTTTAATGAGTTTTAGATCTTTCCTATCTATGCTGATATCTTCCATCATTCTTATAATTTCAGTGTGTCTCACTTTATCGAATGCGGTAGTCTATGAACCATAAGTATAGGTCCGTCTTTACTTCTACTGATCTTTCTATCAATGTTCTCTCTCTCTCTCTCTCTCTATATATATATATATATATATATATATATATACCCCCCGTGTGGTACCCGGGATCTGCAAAGAATAGGACCACTGTACCCTACCATGCATGATCGTAAAAGGCGACTAAGGAGGGTTCAGCATAGGGCCAGCAACCCTATCTGGTAAAAAACTATCAGACTGCTACAGAAACAGAAGCAAGGGAAAAAGCAAATGCAGGTGGAAGGAGAAATGCGTATCAGGAAACTGAGCCCATGAAGGTTGTGGATGAAAGCCAGCCACTGGAAGTCCCCAGCCCGACTGCAGACCTCCTGGAACCTAAACAAAAGATGCAAATAGGCAGCTGGAATGTAAGAACACTAAACCAGACTGGAAAACTAGCACAAACCATCAAGGAAATGCACAGATACAAACTAGACATACTAGGAATACAAGAAGCAAGATGGACAGGACAAGGCAGAAGGAAATTAACAACACAGCACACAGAAGATACAATAATATGGTCAGGTAAAGAAGATCTTCATGAAGGAGGAGTAGCATTGATTATAACAAAAGAAGCATCAAGAGCATTGCTGAAATGGACCCCAATAATGAGAGATTATTATATGCACGGTTCAACTCAAGATTCACGAAGCTGTCTATTATAGTTTGTTATGCACCAACAGAAGCAGCTGAAGAGGAATTAAAAGAAGATTTTTACAACAGCCTCCAAGCCACAGTAGAAACAATACCCAAGCATGATATGCTACTCATCTTGGGCGACTTCAATGCAAAAGTAGGTGAAGGAAATGAAGATAGAAGAAGAATCATGGGAAGAGAAGGAATCGGAGAAATAAATGAAAATGGAGAAAGACTGTGCAGTTTCTGTGAAGAAAACATGATGACCATGGAGGGACAATTTTCCAACACAAAAACATCCATAAGGTGACTTGGAGGTCACCAGATAAAACCACAGAAAACCAAATCGATCACATACTAATAAACAACAAGTGGAAACGGTCACTACAAGATGTGCGAGCAAGGAAAGGAGCAGATATAGGAAGTGATCACAACCTTCTGGTAGCAAAAATAAAACTAAAATTAAGGAAAGCCAGAATCGGAGAACACAGAAGATACATTTTGATACAAGAAAACTGATAGACCAGCAAACAAGAAATGAATTCTCAATAATACTTAAGAACCGCTTCAGTGTCCTACAAGACGAAGCAGAAATGTCCATATTAGAGTTCAATAAAACACTACAGGAAACAGCAAAAGAGGTGCTGGGATATCGGAAAAGGAGAAAAGAGGAATGGATAAGTGAGACCACATGGGAAAAGATAGAGCAAAGAAAAGAAATCAAGAAAAAATTACTGAACACCAAATCACAACGGCTTAAAGAACGAGTTTTAAGTAATTATGCACAAAAAGACAAAGAAGTGAAGGAATCATGCCGTCAAGATAAACGTCATATTATGACAACTTAGCAGAGACAGCAGAGAAAGCAGCATATACAAATGACATGAAAACCATATATAAAATCACAAAGCAGATGACAGGTAACTTCAATACAAGATGTGAAAGTGCAGTAAGAACACAAAATGGACAACTGGTCAGTGGAGAAAGAGAAAAAATTGAAAGATGGAGGGAACACTTTAACACCCTACTAAACAGAACACAAGCAGCACAAGCAATAGATATACCTGAAGCAAAAGCGGAACTAAACATCAATACAGGACCAATAACAATAAATGAAGTAAAAGAGGCGATAAAGATGCTAAAATCAGACAGGGCACCAGGTGAAGATGAAGTGACTGCTGAGATGTTGAAAGCAGAAGAAACAGAAACACCAAAACAACTTTGCCGGATATTACAACAAATTTGGGATTTAGAAAAAGCCCCAGAGGAGTGGAAAACTGGTCTTATAGTAAAACTACCAAAGAAGGGTGACCTCAGAGATTGCGGGAACTGGAGAGGCATTACCCTACTGCCACTCACTAGTAAAGTATTTTGCAGAATAATCATCAACAGAATTGTACCAACACTTGAGGAAAAACTTCGGAAAGAGCAGGCAGGATTTAGGAAAGGAAGATCATGCATAGACCATATTTGTACTTAGACAAATATTAGAACAGGCAAATGAGTGGCATAGCACAACATATGCATTATTCATAGATTTTGAGAAAGCCTTTGACAGTGTCAACAGAGATGCACTGTGGAAAATCCTAAGATGGCATGGCCTCCCCCATAAAATAGTTAATGTAATCAAAGCCCTATACGAGGGTTTTCAGTGCAAAGTTATCTGTGGAGAACATACCTCCAGCAGCTTTAGGGTACAAACAGGAGTGAAACAGGGATGTGTACTATCACCAACATTATTTATCTTGGCAGTAGACTGGTTAATGAAGGAGGCAACATCAGACAAACGCAGAGGATTACAATGGACCCTTAACACAGTGCTGGAGGACCTTGACTTTGCGGACGACATTTGTCTATTATCAAGCAGTCACAAAGATATGCAAGATAAAATAAACAAGTTAACCCAGAATGCAAACAACATAGGACTAAAGATCAACGTAGGAAAGACAAAGTTAATGAAGCAAAATGTGAACAACAGAAATGTACTCAGAGTAGATAACAAGTTAGTGGAGGAGGTCAACGAATTTGTATACCTTGGCAGCAGAGTAGTAGAAAATGGAGACAGCACAGAGGACATCAACAGCAGACTTACTAGAGCAAACCAGGCTTTTGCAATGCTACAGAATATATGGAAATCAAATAAACTAAGCATAAATATGAAAATCAGGATATTTAAGAGTAATGTTCTAAGTGTACTACTCTATGGAAGTGAATGCTGGAAAATCACCAAAACCATAGAAAACAAGTTGAATTCTTTCCAGACTAAATGTTTACGTAGAATTAAAAAATATTTTGGCCAAACACCATAAGAAATAACATCTTATTGGCAGAAATGCAGATGAAACCACTGACAACAATTATTGAGGAAAGACGCTGGCGATGGTTGGGACATGTGCTCCGAATGACTGACAACTCACTACCAAAAATAGCACTAAGATGGACACCACAGGGGAACAGAAGTAAGGGTAGACCAAAAGAGACATGGAGAAGAACAACAGAAAGGATGTTGAGCAATAGAGGGCTCACCTGGGCAAGAGCAGAAAAAAAGGCGAAAGACAGGCATTTGTGGAAAACCCTTGCAGAAGCCCCATGTGCCCTGGGCACTTAAGGTTCAGATATATATATATATATATATATATATATATATATATATATATATATATCCCATTACTTGTGCCTTTTCCTTCGATAAAGCCACACTATTCTTCAGCGATTTCTGATTTTATTTTGCCCCTAACTCTTCTCATGACAATATGAGGCATGATTTTAATAACATTTCTCATAAGACTAATGGTTCGATGGTCTTCACATTCAACTGCACCTTGTTTCTTTGGTAGGGCAATGAAAACTAACTGCAATAGGTCTGATGGGACATAGTTACTGTTGTAGATGTCATTCAGCAATCTGGTAATTATTTCTATGCCAGGCTCTCCTAATGCTTCCAATTCTTCCTTGGTAATTTTATCTGGTCCTGGTGCTTTGTTGTTCTTCATGTGTTTGATGGGTTCTTCCACTTCTGCTTTTAATGTGGGAGGCCCTTCATTATTATTTCGTATATCTATTTCGCCTCTGTTGTCCTCATAGAGTTCTCTAATGTATTCGCACCATCGTGCCATTATTTCATTTCTGTCCATTATTGTATGCCGCTCCTTTGACTTCAGGCAACCAGTCTTGTGGTATGGCGTTTTGTTTGTTAACTCCTTTATTTGTTTGTACATATTTCTTGAGTTTCCATGATGGCGTGTCTCTATTTCATTACATTATTTAGCCACTCTTCTTTAGCTTTATTTCATTTGTGTCTTATTTCTTTATTTCATTCATTCATTCATTCATTCATTCATTCATTTGCATGACCCTTGCGTAACTTTGCCTCCTAAACAGCACTCCTGTAGGCCTTTCGGTTGTGAGCAAGATGACCTGCTGCTGCTGCATCCATTTGCAGATCGTCAACGATGTCTTGCAGCCATCTTCGTTTTGGTCTTCCTCTCTTTCTTTTTCCATCATGTATCCTTCCAATACGGTCTTCTCTAAATTATCATGAGGTTTAATGTGTCCAAAATATTAAAGTTTTCTCTCTGTAATCCTCTTTACTAGTCAGCCTTCTTCAATATTAAGTTCTTATAGTATATATATATATATTTGTTCTTTTTGTGTCCATGATATTTGGAGAACTCTTCTGTAGTAGTTCTTTAATTATTTTGTCATATTATCTTCCTTAAGACTTCTCCGATCCATTAGTTACAAAATGTCTTCTGTCATCCACCCACGCTTAGTGTGTCGTTTATTTGAAGGTAGGATTTCGATAGATGTTTGCTGAATAGAGTCTTTAAGCATATTCTGTAGTTCATCAATCGTTTCAATCTTCTCTATAGCATTCCACCTATTATGTGCTATGGTTCTATATTGTTGTTGTATTGCCTTATCTTTCCGCGACAGTTCTCTATCTAGTTCTTTGTTTTTTTTAGCTGCTACCTTTAACCTCTTTAGCCTGATTCTCACTTTTTCCTACAACTGGGATGTGGTCACTGTTGCAGTCAGCGCTTGGTCTTGTTTTCACGGATATTAGTGAGTTCCTAAACAAAAAAAAGCATAAGGGTGTGCAGTCTCTTTATCAAACTCCAAGGCCATCGGGGCTATGGTGCTATGTTCCCCATTAGCCAGGCTAGGCCTGTTACTAGGGGAACTAACGGGAATAGTTACTGTAACCAGTGTCTGGCGGAGCTGGGTGCTTGAAGCCAGTGCAGGAAACAGACGTAACATTGTTTGTCTGTGTTAACTTCGCTAAACCGGCCGAGTAGACAGAACAATCAAGCAAGTATTGTCCTGCGACAAATGAATTCTGTGTGCTAGAAAAGTATTCTCTGCAAATGTAGTAGTAGTAGTAGTAATAGTAGTAGTAGTAGTAGTAGTAGTAGTAGTAGTAGTAGTTTTCTTTTTCAAGAATACAAATTTGTTTTGAAGTGAAGACGCCGCCCGATGTGACGGTCACCGATCTGTTGCTAGCTGTTTTTGTCAAGACTGGTAAATCATACCTGATCAAGACTGTTTCACCTCTCCCTTGGTAACCCGAGTATTAAGTCCAGACTGTCTAACGGAGAAGATTCGCCACGGAATCAATGACGAAGGAGCGTGCTCTCATGAAAAAGCTTTCCACCTTCTTTCTCACTGTTACCTCCCCTTAGGATCTGGACACCCCCCCCCCCGGGGGGGGGGGGGATATCCGCCATAACCATGTCCATAATAATCTTCACAGCATCGGCTGCATAGAACATCGTTCTGGCAGTTCTATGAAGACAGAACAAGAACAAGATTCATATACACATATAAGAAAACAAGCCACGGCCGATTTGTTAAAGATAGAGGAGGTGGTAAAGTTAGATCTGTCAGTCATCGACCCATAGCTGATAGGGTCAGGACTGACTGATCATAGCTGACCAAGACCCTGTCCCAACTATCCGCTTGTTTCCACATTAACAGGCCCAGTCTGGCTAACGGGGGATCTATGACCTTAGTCATGGTGGTGGAGTCTCATAAGAAGTAATGCTCATGCCCTGCTTTTAGGTTCGCCGAGAAACTGAAAAAGTACCGCAATAGCCACTCCCTGTCCGACACGGTGCTGAGCCACAACATCTTCACCGCATAGGCTGCCAAGAACATCATCTCGCAGTTCCAGGAAGAAGAAGAATAATAATAACTGATTGATTAACTGATTCATTGATTCATTGATTGAATTATTGATTCATTGATTGATTGATTGATTGATTGATTCCCTGAGTGATTGTTTGGTTGATCCATCGATTGAATGATTGATCTTTATTTCAAAATGGTTAAGAATTGGGCACGCAGGCCCGTCTGACATTCTGCCCTTTACCATACAACTTTCACTCTGTTCCAGAAATTCTAAAAATATGCTGCTCATATAACGAACATCATTAACGTTAGAGCAACTACACACACATATATAAATGACTATCTACCAAACACAAATTTCGGTACTATTCAGAATAAACAATTAACTGAATTCGGCGTCTGTAAGAGCAGTCTAAAAATGAAATAACACGAAGCACTTTACAAGTAACAAACGAAAAAAAAAAACGTAGATAATACAAAGTATAAACAAGAACAGAATGCATCAACAAGTAAGTACGAAGAAGTCGAATACACTTGTTTTGGCTTGTTCTGTGAACTTTGCCCTCGTGACCCCCAAGCTTGCTCGGAGGAGAGAGAAAACATGAAAATCATTTTTATTCTACACTTCAGATAAAGTTCTATACCAGCTTAACACGATGAATGTAATATAGAACAAATTTCTGAAGTTTATTGGAAGGGGGGGGGGGGATAAAACATGTTCACGTGTAGAATAACATTCAGGAAAATAAATAACAAACAAAAAAAAATGTGAAACGATAGAAACACGCTCACAATGTCAAATTTTTTTGGGGTCTTGTTTCCTTATGTAATTCAAATAATTAGCAGAGTAGCCAGTTCTACTGTAACTGTGACATACAGCAGCATTGATAATATTGTGTCTTTCTTTAACAACAAACATTGGTTCTTGGCAAATGATGCCGTGGTCACATCCTGTAAAAGATGAGATGCGGGATAGGGAGTGCGCTACTGCGGCTATCAGTTATAGGGAGGGGGGATGATTGATTGATTGTTGATCTTTATTTCAAAAGGGTTAAGAATTGGGCACGCAGCCCCGTCTGACATTATGCTCTTTATCATACATCTTTCACTCTATTCCAGACATTCTACAAATATGCTGCTCATATAACAAACATCATTAACGTTAAAGCAACTACACACACATATATAAATGACTATCTACCAAACACAAATTTCGGTACTATTCAGAATAAACAATTAACTGAATTCGGCGTCTGTAAGAGCAGTCTAAAAATGAAATAACAAGAATCACTTTACAAGTAACAAACGAAAAAAAAAACGTAGATAATACAAAGTATAAACAAGAACAGAATGCATCAACAAGTAAGTACGAAGAAGTCGAATACACTTGTTTTGGCTTGTTCTGTGAACTTTGCCCTCGTGACCCCCAAGCTTGCTCGGAGGAGAGAGAAAACATGAAAATCATTTTTATTCTACACTTCAGATAAAGTTCTATACCAGCTTAACACGATGAATGTAATATAGAACAAATTTCTGAAGTTTATTTGGAAGGGGGGGGGGGGATAAAACATGTTCAAGTGTAGAATAACATTCAGGAAAATAAATAACAAACAAACAAAAAAATGTGAAACGATAGAAACACGCTCACAATGTCAAATTTTTTTTGGGTCTTGTTTCCTTATGTAATTCAAATAATTAGCAGAGTAACCAGTTCTACTGTAACTGTGACATACAGCAGCATTGATAATATTGTGTCTTTCTTTAACAACAAACATTGGTTCTTGGCAAATGATGCCGTGGTCACATCCTGTAAAAGATGAGATGCGGGATAGGGAGTGCGCTACTGCGGCTGTCAGTTATAGGGAGGGGGATTGATTGATTGATTGTTGATCTTTATTTCAAAAGGGTTAAGAATTGGGCACGCAGCCCCGTCTGACATTATGCTCTTTATCATACATCTTTCACTCTATTCCAGACATTCTACAAATATGCTGTTCATATAACAAACATAACTAACATTGAAGCTGAGAGACATAAAATAAAATATAACATTTACGTTTCGCTCTTAAACATTCACTCAGTACAGAAGTAACTACATACATTATAAATGACTATCTACTAAACAAAATTTTCGGGACTATTCAGAAAACAATTAATTGTACTCGGTGTATGTAAGAGCAGTTTAAGATAACTTTTAAGTTTTATGATTCATGGAGGCATTTAGTCGACATCAAATAGATAAGCTTGTAGTTGTAGGAAGGAGTATAATTTATATTTGTTATATAGGATGGGAGGGTATTCCAAAGATGAGCAGCAGAATAACTAAAGCTTTTCTTGTAAAGATCAAGTCTAGGTTTTGGAAGATATATGTTGTTCAAGCGTTGGCTGCACTTTGGGCTAAATTTAAACAGGTTCCATAGATAAGGCGGGGCATGCCGTGAAAGAATTTGATGTACTAACTTGGCTTTGTTGAAGAGGAACCTGTTCTTAAGAGGTAGTATTTTGATACATTTGTGATGGTTAGTTGTTTGTGCTTGATCTTTATCACTAATAAGCTTTACTGCTCGCTTTTGGAGTGAGCAAAGCCTCTTTGTATTTGACACTGAGCAACCATCCCAACTGTTGAGCAATAGTCTAAATGTGTTTGTATATGAGATATGTAGTATGTCTTCCTAGTGTCTTGATCGATTAAGTGCTTAATTTTAGCTAACTGGTATACTTTTTGTGCGATGAGTTTTGTTAGACATTGCACATAAGAGTTCCAGGTCAAATGTTGGTCAATAATAAGACTTAGAGTTTTGTGCTCGCTAACATTTTCTATCTGTGATGTTTCTGTACAGAGCCGAAGTATTGTTTTTGTTGCCTTTCTAAGGGAGGGAGGAGGGGGTATGAGCAGCAAAATTTCAGCTTACCCCGCCCCCGCAGATATATTTTAAATAGTCAAAATGAAGCAAGGTTTGCCTGCTATAAAGTGGTAGAGCACAGTAAAGTGGCAGAACACAGTAAAGTGATAGAGCACAGTAAAGTGATAGAGCACAGTAAAGTGGTAGAGCACAGTAAAGTAGTAGAGAACAGTACAGTGACAGACCACAGTAAATTGACAGACCACAGTAAAATGACACAGCACAGTAAAGTGATCTTATCTTATATCTTATATCTTATATCCTTCCCGTGCCGTTAGACGTCACATAGGGCTCGCAAAGTAGTTCGCCAATATTTCCTGTCTTCGGCGAGTCTTTCAACCTCAACAAAGGATTTTATGCCTGTTAACTTGGCCTCTCTTAATAATGTTCTCTTCAGAGTTTCACGCGGTCTGCCCCTTTTTCTTCGGCCCAGTAAAGTGATAGAGCACAGTAAAGTGATAGAGCACAGTAAAGTGGTAGAGCACAGTAAAGTAGTAGAACACAGTAAAGTGATAGAGCACAGTAAAATGGTATTGCATAGTAAAGTGGTAGAGCATAATAAAGTGGTAGAGCATAGTAAAGTGACAGACAACAGTAAAGTGACAGACAACAGTAATGTGACAGACCACAGTAAAATGACACAGTACAGTAAAGTGATAGAGCACAGTAAAGTGATAGAGCACAGTAAAGTGATAGAGCACAGTAAAGTGATAGAGCACAGTAAAGTGATAGAGCACAGTAAAGTGATAGAGCATAGTAAAGTGGCAGAGCACAGTAAAGTGATAGAGCACAGTAAAGTGATAGAGCACAGTAAAGTGATAGAGCACAGTAAAGTGGCAGAGCACAGTAAAGTGATAGAGCACAGTAAAGTGGTAGAGCACAGTAAAGTGGTAGAGCACAGTAAAGTGACAGACCACAGTAAAGTAACAAACCACAGTAAAATGATACAGCACAGGAAAGTGACAGAGCACAGTAAAGTGATAGAGCACAGTAAAGTGGTAGAGCACAGTAAAGTGGTAGAGCACAGTAAAGTGACAGACCACAGTAAAGTGACAAACCACAGTAAAATGATACAGCACAGGAAAGTGACAGAGCACAGGAAAGTGACATAGAACAGTAAAGTGGTAGACAACAGTAAAGTGATAGAGCACAGTAAAGTGGTAGAGCACAGTAAAGTGGTAGAGAACATTAAAGTGACAGACCACAGTAAAGTGGTAGAGCACAGTAAAATAACACAGCACAGTAAAGTGACAGACCACAGTAAAGTGGTAGAGCAGAGTAAAATGACAAAGAACAGCAACGGGAACGATAACAGTAAAGTGACAGAAAGCAGTAAAGTGACAGACGACAGTAAAGTGATAGAGCTCAGTGAAGTGACAGATAACAGTAAAGTGACAGACGACAGTAAAGTGACAGCTCAGTAAATTGACAGAGAGCAGTAAAATGATAGACCACAGTAAAGTGATAGAGAACAGTAATATGACAAAGAACAATAAAGTGACAGACCACAGTAAAGTGGTAGAGAAAGTAAAGTGACAGACCACAGTGAAGTGGTAGAGAAAGTAAAGTGACAGACCACAGTAAAGTGGTAGAGAAAGTAACGTGACAGACCACAGTAAAGTGGTAGAGAAAGTAAAGTGACAGACCACAGTAAAGTGGTAGAGAAAGTAAAGTGACAGACCACAGTAAAGTGGTAGAGAAAGTAAAGTGACAGACCACAGTAAAGTGGTAGAGAAAGTAAAGTGACAGACCACAGTAAAGTGGTAGAGAAAGTAACGTGACAGACCACAGTAAAGTGACAGACCACAGTAAAATGATAGAGAACAGTAAAGTGACAGACCACAGTAAAGTGACAGACCACAGTAAAGTGACAGACCACAGTAAAGTGACAGACCACAGTAAAGTGGTAGAGAAAGTAACGTGACAGACCACAGTAAAGTGACAGACCACAGTAAAATGATAGAGAACAGTAAAGTGACAGACCACAGTAAAGTGACAGACCACAGTAAAGTGACAGATCACAGTAAAATGATAGAGAACAGTAAAGTGACAGACCACAGTAAAGTGACAGACCACAGTAAAGTGGTAGAGAAAGTAACGTGACAGACCACAGTAAAGTGACAGACCACAGTAAAATGATACAGCACAGGAAAGTGACAGAGCACAGGAAAGTGACATAGAACAGTAAAGTGGTAGACAACAGTAAAATGACACAGCACAATAAAGTGACAGACTGAAGTAAAGTGGTAGAGAACATTAAAGTGACAGACCACAGTAAAGTGGTAGAGCACAGTAAAATAACACAGCACAGTAAAGTGACAGACCACAGTAAAGTGGTCGAGCAGAGTAAAATAACAAAGAACAGCAACGGGAACGATAACAGTAAAGTGACAGAAAGCAGTAAAGTGACAGACGACAGTAAAGTGATAGAGCTCAGTGAAGTGACAGATAACAGTAAAGTGACAGACGACAGTAAAGTGACAGCTTAGTAAATTGACAGAGAGCAGTAAAATGATAGACCACAGTAAAGTGATAGAGAACAGTAATATGACAAAGAACAATAAAGTGACAGACCACAGTAAAGTGGTAGAGAAAGTAAAGTGACAGACCACAGTAAAGTGGTAGAGAAAGTAAAGTGACAGACCACAGTAAAGTGGTAGAGAAAGTAAAGTGACAGACCACAGTAAAGTGGTAGAGAAAGTAAAGTGACAGACCACCGTAAAGTGGTAGAGAAAGTAAAGTGACAGACCACAGTAAAGTGACAGACCACAGTAAAGTGATAGAGAACAGTAAAGTGACAGACCACAGTAAAGTGGTAGAGAAAGTAAAGTGACAGACCACAGTAAAGTGGTAGAGAAAGTAAAGTGACAGACCACAGTAAAGTGGTAGAGAAAGTAAAGTGACAGACCACAGTAAAGTGGTAGAGAAAGTAAAGTGACAGACCACAGTAAAGTGGTAGAGAAAGTAAAGTGACAGACCACAGTAAAGTGACAGACCACAGTAAAGTGGTAGAGAAAGTAAAGTGACAGACCACAGTAAAGTGACAGACCACAGTAAAATGATAGAGAACAGTAAAGTGACAGACCACAGCAAAATGATAGAGAACAGTAAAGTGACAGACCACAGTAAAATGATAGAGAACAGTAAAGTGACAGACCACAGTAAAATGATAGAGAACAGTAAAGTGACAGACCACAGTAAAATGATAGAGAACAGTAAAGTGACAGACCACAGTAAAGTGGTAGAGAAAGTAAAGTGACAGACCACAGTAAAGTGACAGACCACAGTAAAATGATAGAGAACAGTAAAGTGACAGACCACAGTAAAGTGGTAGAGAAAGTAAAGTGACAGACCACAGTAAAGTGGTAGAGAAAGTAAAGTGACAGACCACAGTAAAGTGACAGACCACAGAAAATGATAGAGAACAGTAAAGTGACAGACCACAGTAAAATGATAGAGAACAGTAAAGTGACAGACCACAGTAAAATGATAGAGAACAGTAAAGTGACAGACCACAGTAAAGTGACAGACCACAGTAATGTGACAGAACCCAGCTTATATAGTTCACCCTGACAACCACAAAACACATTAGGCGTGAGAGTGGAAGAGAAAAAATTAGCGAGAGAGTGATCGGGATTCGAACTACAGACTCCAGCAGGTTAAGAAACCCCTTAGCCCAGAGAACACTACGCACAGTGTCTTAGAAATGGCCAAGTGAATAGAACGTTGCTCTCTCGCGACCAAGTATGGATATAAAAGCACCATAAACGACAGGAAGATCTGACAGGGTCTTGACCAGAACTTATGATAAGTGTGATCCTGACCAACGTCTGTCCTTTCTGCCATCATTTTAAGACTTCTACTTTAACTTTGAATTTTGTCGATTTTTTTTTCTTGTACCATATTTATGAACGTTAATTCTCTTCTAGCATAAAGTTTCTGGACCTTCTTGTAGCATAACGTGTACTAAAATGTTGATTTTTACCGTAGCATTCATTTAGTCCATTTCTACAGTGGATTTAATTTTATTGACTCCTAATGTAGCATTAATTTTGTCTACTTTTGTCATAAATTTGTCGATGTCTGTAATAGTATTAAATTTCTCGACTTCTACTGCAAACTTAATATCGATCTTCTCTCTCTCTCTCTCTCTCTCTCTCTCTCTCTCTCTCTCTCTCTCTTTTCTTTTGCTTTTATTACATTCATTTTATTTTAGCTTGTAAGCATTGCTCTTTGGCCTCCGTTATAATCAAGTACGAATCACGTAACACCACCTTCCGGTCAACTTTATAATCATATACGAATCACGTAATACCGCCTTCTGGTCAACTTTATAATCATGTATGAATCACGTAATACCGACTTCTGGTCAACTTTATAATCATGTATGAATCATGTAATACCGCCTTAAGCCAACTTTCTTATCCGTTTAACTCCCAGGTCACACCGCCTTCTGACCCCTCCCCCGTTTTTAAAATCAGTATACCACGCAGGTAACAGCATCTTTTGGTCCCCTTTTATAATAAGTATACCACGCAGGTAACAGCATCTTTTGGTCCCCTTTATAGTAAGTATATCACGCAGGTAACAGCATCTTTTGGTCCCCTTTATAATAAGTATACCATGCAGGTAACAGCATCTTTTGGCCCCTTTTATAATTAAGTATATCACGCAGATAACAGTATCTTTTGGCCCCTTTTATAATAAGTATACCACGCAGGTAACAGCATCTTTTGGTCCCCTTTATAGTAAGTATATCACGCAGGTAACAGCATCTTTTGGTCCCCTTTATAATAAGTATACCATGCAGGTAACAGCATCTTTTGGCCCCTTTTATAATTAAGTATATCACGCAGGTAACAGCATCTTTTGGCCCCCTTTATAATAAGTATACCACGCAGGTAACAGCATCTTTTGGCCCCCTTTATAATACGTATATCTTATCTTATCTTATATCCTTCCCGTGCCGTTAAACGTCACATAGGGCTCGCAAAGTAATTCGCCAATTTTTCCTGTCTTCGGCGAGTCTTTCAACCTCATCAAAGGATTTTATGCCTGTTAATTTGGCCTCTCTTAATAATGTCCTCTTCAGAGTTTCACGCGGTCTGCCTCTTTTTCTGTTGTGTTCCACTTGATAGTTTGTTTTGGGATTCTCTGATCATTTCTTCTCATCAAGTGACCAACATATGTCCATCTCCTTTTCCTGATCACCCATGAGACTGGTTGTTGTTCAGTCATCTGTCTTATCTCTGCATTGTTCTTGAATTCATTCCACTTGATGCCGAGTATTTTCCTTAGGCATTTGTTTTCAAAAGAGTCTAATTTCTTTTCTATTTCTTTAGTTGTTTTCCAGCTTTCGCATGCATAAATGAGGGTGGATATTACATTTGAATTGAATAGTTTTAACTTGGTTTTTTTGTGCTTATAACTTTTGAATTCCATATGTTCTCAAGATTCTTGAAGATTGATGCTGCTTTTGCAATTCTGATTCTAACTTCCTTTCTAGTGTCACCATCCTGGTCTATGTAGCTGCCAAGTATGCAAATTGATTGACTCCTTCAATATCTGTCCCTTCTATGTGAATTTTTCCATTTTGATTGATGGGAATTTTCATTATTTTTGTTTTGTCCTTGTTAATTTCAAGTCCTATTTTGCTAGCCAGTGAAGACAGGATATCTGTTTTTTTCTTGCATGGAATTCATAATAATAAGTATACCACGCAGGTAACAGCATCTTTTGGCCCCTTTTATAATAAGTATATCACGCAGGCAACATCACATTCTGAGGGCCTTTATAATTAATATACCACGCAGGTGACACCTCTTTCTGCCCCCCCCCCCCTTTTCATAATCAATGCCCCACGCAAGTGACACCGCTTTCTGGCCCCCTTTATAATTAATGTACCACGGAGGTGTACTGTGTTTGAAGGACAACGTGTCTATGAACGACCGAGAATCTTAATTTCGATTAATTATCAACTTCCACCTTAAGGACGATCAATTATTAGCTTCTGTGTACCAAAACGAAGGATCAATACTATCTAGGTTGACTTACATTTTTTGATTGTAGCAACAAAAATGTCTGATGTCATTAACTATGAGCATAAAATTATATGATTTTTTGTACATATATGTGTCGAATGGTAGGCATGCATTCAGTAATATGTGTTTATATGTTTCATATACATGACCATAAGAATTGACACCTTCCATGTAAGATGTTAGGAATGTTCTGGCCAAATAATATCACTACTGACCTCTTGTTAAGAGAGACAAAAATGACACCAGTGTCAACAGCTACTGAAAGGAGAAAGTGGCAATGGATTGGTCACATTATGATAATGACAGACGAACAGTTATCAAGAACAGCTTTGATGTGGTTTTACAACGAGAAAGACGCATGGGACTATCCAAAGAGGCATGGAGATGTTCATTCATTCATTTGCATGTCCCATGCGGAACTTTGCCTCCCTAACAGCACTCATGTAGGCCTCTCGGTTGTGAGCAAGATGACCTGCTACTGATGCATCCATTACATGGTGATGTACAGCTGAGAAAATGCTTGTAAACAAAGAACTGACATGGGAGACAACAAAGAATATAGCGAAGGACTGACATGGGAGACAACCAAGAAGATAGCGAAGGAATGACATGGGAGACAACCAAGAAGATAGCGAAGGAATGACATAGGAGACAACCAAGAAGTTAACGAAAGACTGACAGAAGTGGAAATCTCTTGCTACCAACAGCTACATGTATCGTGGGCACTGAAGGATGAGAGAGAGAGAGAGAGAGAGAAAGAGAGAGTCAGAGAAAGAAAGAGAGAGAGAGAGATCTAAAATGAAGGTAATCAAGAGGCAGATGAAAACTGAAACAGAACGATCAACGATATTCCTAAAACCCATATCGGAGATATTTATATGAAATACCACATGATTTATTGATATACGGACCAAGTTTTTTCATTCCGTGACTTGTTACATTTTATTCCAATCTGTTTATTTTAGAAATCATCTCTCAACTCTTTTATTTTTATTTCTTGCTGTTGTTACTGGTGTCTGATGAATGCTGCTTGCCGAAATAACACATGGTTTGTCTTCTTGATAATAATGATGCTTCTCTCTGTAGTTTTTGCACTGAAGATAAGAGAGACGAGGAGAGCCAACTTGAAAAAAAAAGGATAGGTACGAAGAAAAACATATTCAAGGTGTTATCTGGTATATTTACCAAGCTAACGAAGTGATTTGCTAGCTAGCTCCACTACCTAAGGAAAACTCTTCAATGTTTTATTTTTATTGAAAGCACCGACTGAAAGTAGAATACAGTTTTCAACATTGAATTGCTTACCCTGATGACATCAGCATATCAGACTTAGCACCGATGTCATCTGATTTTCAGACATTACCGCTAATGACATCAGCATATCAGACTTAGCACTGATGTCATCTGTATTCCAGACATACCGCTAATGGTTTTTGACCACATAACAATACAACTAAAAAAAAACAAAGCTATTCACTCTAATGACTTGCTGCGTTTTTATTCTAAAAACAAAGTTCATCCGACAAGACTTATAAATAAGTCAGGTATTTCAATATACTCGTATGTTCGATGTTACCTTTTTTTAGTTTCTGATATCAGCAGGCTTTGCTTTACGTATCATTAAGCTTGTAGACTTATTTTACACCATTAAGCTTGTAGACTTATTTTACACCATTAAGTTTGTAGAACTTATTTTACACCATTAAGCTTTTAGACTTATTCTACACCATTAAGCTTGTAGACTTATTTTACACCATTAAGCTTTTAGACTTATTCTACACCATTAAGTTTGTAGACTTATTTTACACCATTAAGCTTTTAGACTTATTCTACACCATTAAGCTTGTAGACTTATTTTACACCATTAAGCTTGTAGACTTTTATTACACCTTTAAGCATGTAGACTTTTACTACACCATTAAGCTTGTAGACTTTTACAACACCTTTAAGCATTTAGACTTTTACCATACCATTAAGCTTGTAGACTTATTCTATACAATTAACCTTGTAGATTTACCCTTGCTTTTCTGTTCGCAGTTCTTTAAAGAATTTCCTGCTTTGTCTTATTTTGATGGCATGTCTGCATGTCGCTTACTGTCTTTCATATATTGTCGTTTTTGTTAGCGAATACCTTTTGGAGTTTCTTTACATTGTGCGTGGTACTTCTCCTCATTTGTTTTGTTGTTCATGCCATTCAACCATATCTGTCTCGCTGTTCTTTTCTGCCTCTCTTCTCTTTCTTCATTTCTTTTTTTCCCCTGTGAGTTTTTCGGTGATAGGCAGGTGTTTATGCAGAAGGGTATAAACAACCTCTCCGGAGCTTGAAGGATAGTAATGAAAACATGATAAATAATGCAGAGAAATTCCGTATCCGATGGAAAGAATATTTTGAAAAACTACTAAACTGTGAAAAGCCTATAAGCACATTACCATGCGAAGAAATAGAGACTTGTGAACCTGAAATAGAGGAACCAGACTTAGAAGAAGTCATCTACACTATCGTGCTTCTAGGAAACAACAAAGCAACTGGTTCAGTTGGAATTGCTGCAGAATTGATTAAGGGAGGTCTAAATCTACATGAACAGATATGTGCACTAATAAAACAAATATGGAGAGAAGAAAAACTCCTTATTGAATGGAGAATCATTACTGATTCCAGTATTTAAAAAAGGCGATAAGAGCAAGTGTGAAAACTACAGAGGAATATCATTACTACAAACAAGCTACAAAATACTACCTATTATACTTTTAAAACCATGCAGCGAGAATATCAAGCAGGTGTTAGGAAGAACAGATAAACCGTATACCAAATATGTTATCTACGTCAAAGAGCAGAAAAGAACTGGGAATGTAGAAAAGAAGTACATAATATCTTCACTGACTTCAAGAATTCTTATGACAGCATAGATAGAAGCAGTTTATGGAAAATTATGAAAAAATTTGAGATACCTAATAAATTAATCACTATGACCGGAATATGCATGTAGGATGCACGCTTGTACGAACTCCCTGTAACTGCGAGCTATTGCTGTTTGCAACCGATGCTGTAGAGATGTTGAGGCACAGCATCGTATCGGCGTGGGAGCGGGTTATGGCAGCTACTTTTTCAATCCCGGAGTACAGCTAAAAAGCAGGGGGGGGGGGTGTAATGCTTCTTTAGGAGACCCCACCACCATGGTTACTATGGCGATCCCTGCCCCGTTAGCCAGGGAGAGGTGGGACAAGGTTTTGGTCAGCCATAGGTCCCTAACCCTGACTCTGGCATATCAGCTATGGGTCGCTGACTGCTTCATGGGACAAGCGTCTTCGTGCACGAAGGATGCACAAAATATAGCAATATATAAAGGAAGAAAACCAGAACCTTTCTGTATAAGAACTGGTTTAAAACAAGGTGATGCATTATCCAGAAAAGGTAATCAGAAAAGTAAAAGAAGAAAGCAGTACAGAAGAACAAACCAAAATACTAGGACACGCTGGTGACATCTACCTAGTTGCGGAAACTATGCAGGAAGTCGTCAGATACCTGCATACACCTGAGAGATGTAGCACTAAAGGTGGGGAGAGATATAGCACTAAAGGTGGGGAGAGATATAGCACTAAAGGTGGGGAGAGATATAGCACTAAAGGTGGGGAGAGATATAGCACTAAAGGTGGGGAGAGATATAGCACTAAAGGTGGGGAGAGATATAGCACTAAAAATGGGCTTGACCATTAACCAAGATAAGACAGAGTATATGAAGATATCAAGAGATCCGAGGCAGAGTGATCCAAATTATATTAGTGTTGGAGATATGATTATTAGGAAAGCAGAAACATACAAATATCTATGTACAACCTTCAACAGAAGCAACATAGTAAGCGAGGAAATTAAAATCAGAGTACAGATAGGGAATAAAATATACTTCGCCTTGCAACACCTGTTAAAATCCAAAATCCTGTCCCAAAACACCAAAATAACAATCTACAAAACTATAAAAGACCAGACATCATGTATGGATCAGAAAAATGGAATACAACAAATAAAGATGAACTACAGTTGCAGATCTTTGAGAATAAGATCCTAAGAAGAATCTTTGGGCCCGTAAAAGATACCATCAGTGGAGAATGGAGAACTAGAAAGATCACTGAACTGAACAGCTTATTTAAATCCCAACAAATTGTAAATGTCTTAAAACTGAACAGACTATGCTGACTGGGCCATGTAGAAAGAATGGAAGAGAACAGACAAACAAAAATTATGTACGCACAAGAGATGAGGGAAACAAGACCAAGGGGTAGACCAAGACAGAGATGCAAAGATAACATAGAAGAGTATATAAATTCTGTCACCAACTGGAGAGAGAAGATTAGGAATACAGATTATTATGGGCAAACTTTATCTGCAGCAATGAGCCTTAATGGCTCGGAAAGCTGAAGAAGAAGAATGAATGAATGAATGAATGAATGAATGAATAATCTTTATTTTTCAAGGGTAAAGAATTGGGCACGCAGGCCCGTCTTACATTCTGCCCTTCATCACTCCATCTTTCATTCTTCCCACACACTTGATTTAGTACAAAAATACAAATTAAATTAGGAAAAACATATCAAACGAGTGTAAGATTTAACTACTACATTCAAGGTAAAAGAGAAGAAGTAATTAACCTAATAAAATAGCTCTCACGCACACATACACACGCAGACATATACATAAATAAAAATACATTGTAAATACAGATCTTCTAACATATGTTTTTTTAACAAACATTAAAATAATTTCTAACAATATCTAACAAGTTGCTTTTCTAACTATGTCATTGAAGTACTTGATGGTTTACGAGCCATGTGTTGAGAGAGTGCTGGCTATTTTATGGAGGCATATAATTACAAGCAAGTAAATAATGAAACAGGTTTGAGTTAAAGGATGAAGTATTATCAATGGATTTTAAATTGTAGGGGAGGGTGTTCCAGAGCTGTACTGCAGAGTATGCAAGGCTTTTCTTGTACAGATCAATCCTGGGTTTAGGAAGAAGACAGTTTTTTTAACGCTGGCTATGTTTAGTGTTCCCCCCGTGTGGTACCCGGGATCTGCAAAGAATAGGACCACTGTACCCTACCACGCATGATCGTAAAAGGCGACTAAGGAGGGTTCGGCATAGGGCCAGCAACCCTATCTGGTAAAAAACTATCAGACTGCTACAGAAACAGAAGCAAGGGAAAAAGCAAATGCAGGTGGAAGGAGAAATGCGTATCAGGAAACTGAGCCCATGAAGGTTGTGGATGAAAGCCAGCCACTGGAAGTCCCCAGCCCGACTGCAGACCTCCTGGAACCTAAACAAAAGATGCAAATAGGCAGCTGGAATGTAAGAACACTAAACCAGACTGGAAAACTAGCACAAACCATCAAGGAAATGCACAGATACAAACTAGACATACTAGGAATACAAGAAGCAAGATGGACAGGACAAGGCAGAAGGAAATTAACAACACAGCACACAGAAGATACAATAATATGGTCAGGTAAAGAAGATCTTCATGAAGGAGGAGTAGCATTGATTATAACAAAAGAAGCATCAAGAGCATTGCTGAAATGGACCCCAATAAATGAGAGATTATTATATGCACGGTTCAACTCAAGATTCACGAAGCTGTCTATTATAGTTTGTTATGCACCAACAGAAGCAGCTGAAGAGGAATTAAAAGAAGATTTTTACAACAGCCTCCAAGCCACAGTAGAAACAATACCCAAGCATGATATGCTACTCATCTTGGGCGACTTCAATGCAAAAGTAGGTGAAGGAAATGAAGATAGAAGAAGAATCATGGGAAGAGAAGGAATCGGAGAAATAAATGAAAATGGAGAAAGACTGTGCAGTTTCTGTGAAGAAAACATGATGACCATCGGAGGGACAATTTTCCAACACAAAAACATCCATAAGGTGACTTGGAGGTCACCAGATAAAACCACAGAAAACCAAATCGATCACATACTAATAAACAACAAGTGGAAACGGTCACTACAAGATGTGCGAGCAAGGAAAGGAGCAGATATAGGAAGTGATCACAACCTTCTGGTAGCAAAAATAAAACTAAAATTAAGGAAAGCCAGAATCGGAGAACACAGAAAGATACATTTTGATACAAGAAAACTGATAGACCAGCAAACAAGAAATGAATTCTCAATAATACTTAAGAACCGCTTCAGTGTCCTACAAGACGAAGCAGAAATGTCCATATTAGAGTTCAATAAAACACTACAGGAAACAGCAAAAGAGGTGCTGGGATATCGGAAAGGAGAAAAGAGGAATGGATAAGTGAGACCACATGGGAAAAGATAGAGCAAAGAAAAGAAATCAAGAAAAAATTACTGAACACCAAATCACAACGGCTTAAAGAACGAGTTTTAAGTAATTATGCACAAAAAGACAAAGAAGTGAAGGAATCATGCCGTCAAGATAAACGTCAGTATTATGACAACTTAGCAGAGACAGCAGAGAAAGCAGCATATACAAATGACATGAAAACCATATATAAAATCACAAAGCAGATGACAGGTAACTTCAATACAAGATGTGAAAGTGCAGTAAGAACACAAAATGGACAACTGGTCAGTGGAGAAAGAGAAAAAATTGAAAGATGGAGGGAACACTTTAACACCCTACTAAACAGAACACAAGCAGCACAAGCAATAGATATACCTGAAGCAAAAGCGGAACTAAACATCAATACAGGACCAATAACAATAAATGAAGTAAAGAGGCGATAAAGATGCTAAAATCAGACAGGGCACCAGGTGAAGATGAAGTGACTGCTGAGATGTTGAAAGCAGAAGAAACAGAAACACCAAAACAACTTTGCCGGATATTACAACAAATTTGGGATCTAGAAAAAGCCCCAGAGGAGTGGAAAACTGGTCTTATAGTAAAACTACCAAAGAAGGGTGACCTCAGAGATTGCGGGAACTGGAGAGGCATTACCCTACTGCCACTCACTAGTAAAGTATTTTGCAGAATAATCATCAACAGAATTGTACCAACACTTGAGGAAAAACTTCGGAAAGAGCAGGCAGGATTTAGGAAAGGAAGATCATGCATAGACCACATATTTGTACTTAGACAAATATTAGAACAGGCAAATGAGTGGCATAGCACAACATATGCATTATTCATAGATTTTGAGAAAGCCTTTGACAGTGTCAACAGAGATGCACTGTGGAAAATCCTAAGATGGCATGGCCTCCCCCATAAAATAGTTAATGTAATCAAAGCCCTATACGAGGGTTTTCAGTGCAAAGTTATCTGTGGAGAACATACCTCCAGCAGCTTTAGGGTACAAACAGGAGTGAAACAGGGATGTGTACTATCACCAACATTATTTATCTTGGCAGTAGACTGGTTAATGAAGGAGGCAACATCAGACAAACGCAGAGGATTACAATGGACCCTTGACACAGTGCTGGAGGACCTTGACTTTGCGGACGACATTTGTCTATTATCAAGCAGTCACAAAGATATGCAAGATAAAATAAACAAGTTAACCCAGAATGCAAACAACATAGGACTAAAGATCAACGTAGGAAAGACAAAGTTAATGAAGCAAAATGTGAACAACAGAAATGTACTCAGAGTAGATAACAAGTTAGTGGAGGAGGTCAACGAATTTGTATACCTTGGCAGCAGAGTAGTAGAAAATGGAAACAGCACAGAGGACATCAACAGCAGACTTACTAGAGCAAACCAGGCTTTTCTTGTACAGATCAATCCTGGGTTTAGGAAGAAGACAGTTTTTTAAACGCTGGCTATGTTTAGTGTTATAAGAAGAAGAAGAAGAAGAAGACGTATACTACACAATTAAATATGTAGACATCTACTACATTAAGCTTGTAGACTTCTACATTATTAAGTTTGTAGACTTCTACTACATTATTAAGTTTGTAGACTTTTACTACATTATTAGGCTTGTAGACTTCTACCATATTACTAATCTTATAGACTGCTGCTGCATTATTAATTTTGTAGATGTCTACTATATCATTTGGTCTGTAGGCTTCAGTAAATTTCTAAGCTTTAGACTTCCGCTATATTATTAAGCTTGTAGACATCTACTAGATTATTAAACCTGTAGATGTTTACTTTGTCATTAAGGCTGTAGACTTCTATGATGACATAATTAAATTTGTGGACTTCTACTACAGTGTTTAATCCTTTTCGATTTCCAGCAGTTCCACTATAGGAGGGTACCCACTGTAGAATCGCTATCGTATCTTAAGAAGAAATCTGGAATCTATATGTCCTTTTTTAATCTCCAAAGGTGTCTGGATTACTGGGAAGTTCCTCCAGCATCTTATTTATGTACGCCTTGGGAACTGCAGAAAATCATGACAGTCTGCGATCGTCATCATCATCATCATCATCATCACTGAGCACAGCAGTAAAACATTCGGCCCCAAGAGTGTCCGAAAAAGAACAAGAAACCCTGTCCCACATGCCATCAGAAAATTACAAACGAAAGAGCTGAAATTTACTAACGTTCTCTCAAGAGATGAGCAGGTATGTCTCGCATCGTGGAAGAAGCTCGGCGTTTCCCGGGTCACGGGCTTTGATTTCTATCTTCAAATTTTTTAAACAGCTGCCCTGCACTTTACTGCCACTGTTCATTATCCTCTGTGAAACAGCGGGCGTTTGTTTACAAAGACAGGACATGTAAATACAAACTTGGAGGAAATAATTGGCAAGTTCTAGTAGTTTCTGGTTATCTTCTTTATGTACGAGAACATCAGCTGCTAGCTCCGTGTTTTATTGCTACTTAGATCCTTATCTGCGATCTCTATCAAGATGGTTGTAGCTGGGCCTATGATAAAGTCGTGGTCGCGAGTTTCTGAAGTCATTTCACGCTTGAGAGAAAAGATTCGCGTGTACGACAGGAGAAGATGATGAATTATGCATAGACATAATGAAAACAATATTACTCGGAGAAGCTGCTTACAGAAACAAAGAGGTATGGGCAGGTTATTGTTTATTCAAATGATAACTTTCTTGTAATATGAACCTTGGCCGGGCAGCCGTCACTGCCAGAACTGCCGGAGACGCGAGTGGGGTCAGATACAACTGCCCTCGAGAAGACGTGAGTGGGGTCAGATATAACTGCCCTCGAGAAGACGTGAGTGGGGTCAGATATAACTGCCCTCGAGAAGACGTGAGTGGGATCAGATATAACTGTCCTCGAGAAGACGTGAGTGGGATCAGATATAACTGTCATCGAGAAGACGTGAGTGGGATCAGATATAACTGCCCTCGAGAAGACGTGAGTGGGGTCAGATATAACTGTCATCGAGAAGACATGAGTGGGATCAGATATAACTGCCCTCGAGAAGACGTGAGTGGGATCAGATATAACTGTCACCAAGAAGACGTGAGTGGGATCAGATATAACTGTCCTCGAGAAGACGTGAGTGGGATCAGATATAACTGCCCTCGAGAAGACGTGAGTGGGATCAGATACAACTGTCACCAAGAAGACGTGAGTGGGATCAGATATAACTGCCCTCGAGAAGACGTGAGTGGGATCAGATACAACTGTCACCAAGAAGACGTGAGTGGGATCAGATATAACTGCCCTCGAGAAGACGTGAGTGGGATCAGATACAACTGCCCTCGAGTGACGACATGATTATCCCTACTAGCACATCAGATCTGATCAAGACACTTCGCCATCTGTTCATTATTCTTCTGGTTGATGATGAAGTGTCCCTTTAGCCAGGGTAGTGGGCCGGGATTTGGCCGTGATGACCTCGGTGCTGGGACCTGCTGAGACGCATCTTCCGCGGGTCATCTCCAAGTCTTCAAGAAAGCCGCTGTGATCCACTTCCCATACTGCGTGGATGTCTGTATTTCGACACTGTAACGTCATCCGGTTGCAAAGAACAAAAGTTCACAGTTTCGAAGAAGTAAGTCAGAACATCAACAGAATGATCTAGTGTCCTATGAAGGAGTTGTCCTGCAGGATGTCCCCTCAAGTCTCTTGTTGTTCTCCTACTTCTTCTAGTCCTGCGGACGCCGGTGAGAGCGAGGTTGGTGCTATAAGTTAGCTCCATTAAGCCCCAGCATCACGATTTGTTGGAAATTAAACATTTCAAATCCTAGGATTTCTGTTATTTATTCATGGCCATAAGTTATGACATCTTCTTCTTCTAACATTTAGGAGTAGGTGATGAGCAGAAGAGAGTAGTGGATGTCCCTAGCAAACTTTGGTTTTTTTTTTTCTAGCTCATCCGCTTTATCTAATTTTTTAAATTCTTGCTCTTTCTCTCCTCCTCCGCTCTCTCTCTCTCTCTTCACTCTTCTTTTGTCTCTCCCTTCGTCTCTGTTTCTCTCTTTCCTCTCTGTCCCTCTTCTCTCTTTTTTGTCTCTCCCCTCTCTCTCTGTTTCTCTCTTTTCTCTCTTCTCTCTCTTTCTCTTCTCTCTTTTTTGGGTCTTTTTCTCGTCTCTCTCTCTGTTTCTTCTCTCTCTCTCTTTCTTTCTTCTCTCTTCGTCTTTTGTCTCTCACTCCTTCTTTCTCTCTCTCTCTCTCTGTTTCTCTCTTCGCTCTCTTTTTGTCACTTTCTCTCCTCTCTCTTCTCTTTCTCTTTTTGTCTCTCTCACTCCTTTCTCTCTCTCTCTCTCTTCCTGTTTCTCTCTTCTCTTTCTCTTTTTGTCTCTCTGTTTCTCTCTTTTCTTTCTCTCTCTCCCCTCTCTCTGTTTCTCTCTTTTTTCTTTCTCTCTCTTCTTTCTGTTACTCACTTCTTTCTCTCTCTCTCTCTCTCTCTCTCTGTCAAAGATGGAACGTAAAAGTTGTATTATTTTAAATACTTTTTGCATGATACTCTTCACATTGGTATTACTACTTGTACCACAGTGAATATGTGTGATACAGAGAAAGTTCAGTGATCAGGGCATAATATCGCACATGTCCTCTACTTCTCCACCTTCTGAAAATAAAGTTCGTTTGTTAGTTCGTTCTCTCTCTCTCCCTCTCTCTCTCTCACACACACACATACACCGTGTGTATGTATAAAAAAAAAAACAACAAACCAGGATGTTATGTATTTACATATAACATCTACTTCTCGGAAAACCGGGTAAACAGTGGGTATAAACCCGGGTGTTTTAGTTAACCGCTCTCCTGCTTTCACTAATATTTTCCCTCCTGTTCCAGAATCTCGCGGGCCGCATGTGCGGAGCGTATTGCGCATGTTATTTCTTGAAACCTGAGACGGGTTTGAGGTTGTTACACCCATTTTCTTTTCAGAATTTCCCTCTCATATCTGTCCCTTGCTCCCTCTCATATCTGTCCCTTACTCCCTCTCATATCTATCCCTTACTCCCTCTCATATCTGTCCCTTACTCCCTCTCATATCTATCCCTTACTCCCTATCATATCTGTCCCTTACCCCCTCTCATATCTGTCCCTTACTCCCTCTCATATCTGTCCCTTACTCCCTCTCGTTTGTTTCAGAACCCTCTATAGATCTCTGGTTGAAGTTCTACAGAATCACAATTTGATAAATTGATGAATTTTGTTTGTGGTTTGTGAAACTACTTATTAGGCATAAAGTTAGGCCTAGCCCATCGTGAAGTGACCGCGGACAGTGGTTCTTCGCCTGATTGTGGCCCTGTGCCACTCTTTCCGGGCTAAGAACAGTTGTGGACCATTTATTAAAAAATAAAGCAGTAAAGAGAACAGATGATGTTAAGATGTTTTTAATCGGGCTGGTCCATTTGCTGGTCCAAGGATCCATAAAATCCGTCCGTGGATTCTTGGGGGGTTCTCGAACCACTGACCTGGGAGATATGGGTGTTGGTGCCCATATTTTCCTTGACCTCTGAGCACTTGTGAGTTCAGTGCCACGCGTGTAAGTCCATCCTTTCCCAGCTCCACAAACAGCTGGGTTCACTTCTCTCTACAGCTGGTGTCTGAGGTGCATCGAACGAGATTGAACCGCCGATGTTTCAGTGAGAGTCTACCGCTCTACTTGACCACACGGCCGCCAGATATGCTGTTACTCGCCTGCAAATAAACATTACGGTTTTAGTGTACACCATGACTTCATTTGACATACACACGAACAACAGAGAGGATGTAGAGTAATAGAGGACAAGCGAGGAACAACAGAGAAGATGTAGAGTAATAGAGGACAACAAGCAAGGAACACCAGAGAGGATGTAGAGTAATAGAGGACAAGCAAGGAACAACAGAGAGGATGTAGAGTAATAGAGGACAAGCAAGGAACACCAGAGAGGATGTAGAGTAATAGAGGACAAGCAAGGAACACCAGAGAGGATGTAGAGTAATAGAGGACAAGCGAAAAACAACAAAGAGGATGTAGAGTAATAGAAGACAAGCAAGGAACACCAGAGAGGATGTAAAGTAATAGAGGACAAGCAAGGAACAACAGAGAGGATGTAGAGTAATAAAGCGACTGGAAAAAAGGCAAAGGAGAGGCGTTTGTGAAAAATTCTTGCGGAAGCGCCGTGTTTTTGGGCGCATGAGAGAGAGAGAGAGAGAGAGAGAGAGAGAGAAAGAGAGAGAGAGAGAAGAGAGAGAGAGAGAGAAAGAGAAACAGAGAGAGAGAAAGAGAAACAGAGAGAGAGAAAGAGAAACAGAGAAAGAGAAAGAGAAACAGAGAAAGAGAGAGAGAGAGAGAGAGATGACTTCATTTGAAGAAACATAGTTAGATTTTCTGCTTCCTTTGAGCATTGAGGTTGCGTAGTTCAAATCTCAGTTTCCACTTTCTGGATTTATATATACATCTTCAGTCGCTTACATCAAAATATTTGAAACCTAGGCTTATGTTTTGCCTGCGTTCCTGTTCCAGTGAGCCTAAAGCATACCAGGAGCTTCACATGATGTGCTCTTCAAAATGAGAAGAATCGTCCCAGTTCTCTTCCACCACGCGCTACGCTTGAGGCAAGATCTTAAGTTCTATAATACTTGTGTTATAAACAGAATCACAGAATATTACAAACAGAATCGCTCAAAAGAAGTTTTATAAACAGAATAAACCAATACTAGATTTATAAATAGAGTCACAATCATTTTGTACCTGCTTAGTCTGAGTCCCTGAGTATATTGAGAAGGGCGTGGCTTCAGCCTAGTACAAACAGCCATGACTTTTCTCTTGCCCTCCGTCTCACTGTAAGTTGTATGAAATATATTTTCTTTCTGTTGACCTCTTTCTTCTCTCCCTTCATTGTACAGCATACCAGAGTCACTCCACACCCAGTGTTGAGGAAATGGTACATCAAATGAATAGTAACAAGGAAAGATAACTCGCAGTTGTCGGATTGTAATTCTACTAAAGAAATCTTCAGATAATCTTTAAAATAAAAATGACATTAAAACAAAGCAAGACGATAAAAGACTGAAGATGATAAAGTCAGTGTTAAGCACTAGTTATCTCCATTGATGCTCACGGAACTTGTCTTCAAAGGAATGAGTCAGAAGTCTGAAATATGAACAAAATGTCAGGGAACGAAATCAAAATAACAGAACACAAGAGATTAATATTTCGGAAAAACTAAACAATACAGAACACAACATGAAACATTAGAGTAAACCAAGGGAACTAATCAAGTGTGCTAAAGGCACGCTTTCATAAGCTACTGAGATAACACTTTTCATCCTCAGAAAAGGGAATATATCATCATCATCATCATCAGATCCTGTGACGACTAACGTTGGCTGTTATGCTTCTCCAGGTACCCGATCCTTCATGCAGGCCAACAGCTCAGTAGGCGCTAAATATCAATATATACTATGATATATACTATGACTATGACAATACATACTAATCAGTATATACTATTATTTAATTCAAACGTTCAAAGACGTTGATAACAGGTGTCAGTCATATTTTTTTTTGTGCAAATGACGTAGTTCTTTCACTCATGAGCTGTTTCTGAATAGTATAATAAAAGACCTTTATTTGTTGGAGGTGGCGAATATTCTCAAGTTCAGAAATGGCGAACTCCAGTTGTCGTTTAGAAAACACGAGATAAAGATCTAGAAAGATCTATACGCCTGAAGATCCTACAACCAGATGACAGTAATCATAGTAAAAATATAAGTATGTGTAATCATAGTCATAATACTTGTATAAGCATTTGTATCCAGATGACAGCAATCATAGTCATAATATAAATATTTATAACCAGATGACAGCAGTCATAGTCAAAATACAATTATAACCAGATGACAGCAATTAGAGTCATAATATAAGTATTTGTAACCAGATGACAGCAATCATAATATAAGTATTTGTAACCAGATGATAAGGTTCCAACACATTTGATACAATTAACATCACTGCTGTATCTAGACCAACAAGCAGCAGTAAGAAAAAATGGTGAAACAACAACTTGGTTTGACATAAAACAAGGGGTCCGTCAGGGGTGCATATTGTCACCCTACTTATTTAACTTGTATACTGAAAATATAATGAGGAATGTTAGAAAAGATGTACACAAAGAATATTACGATGCCATAACAATTGGAGGTTATGAAATACCAGAGATTAGATATGTTGATGACACAGTGTTACTGTCCACAACACAAAAAGGAATGGAAAAACTAATTATGTCAGTCCGTAAGAACAGCGAAGAGCAGAACCTCTATCTCAATGCAAAGAAAACTCAATTGATGACAACTGACAAAACAAACAAGGCAGCTGAAATATGTATCAATGAGGAAAAACTGGAAGAAGTGGAGAGTTTTGAATATCTTGGATCACTACTAACTAATAATGGAGATACAATGAGGGAAATTAAAAAGAGGACATCTATCGCCCTTCAGAAAGTAAAACAAATAAAGAATCTGTGGAGAGGAGCAGACAGAACCACAAAAATAAGAATTTTAAGGGAATTCATCTTTCCCATCGCAACATATGCCTGTGAGACCTGGACACTTAACAAAACAGCTTAGAAACACATAAATGCCTTTGAATGTAAATGCTACAGAAGAGTTCTCCAAACATCGTGGACACAAAAAAGAAAAAAATATATCTATACTGCAAGAGCTTAATATTGAAGAAGGCTGGCTAGTAAAGAGGATTAAAGAGAGAAAACTTAAATATTTTGGACACATTAAACGTCATGATAATTTAGAGAAGACCGTATTGGAAGGATACATAATGAGAAAAAGAAAGAGAGGAAGACGAAGGCGAAGATGGTTGCAAGAAATCGTTGACCATCTGCAAATGGATGCTGCAGCAGCAGGCCATCTTGCTCACAACCGAGAGGCCTACAGGAGTGCTGTTTGGGAGGCAAAGTTCCGCAAGGGACATGCAAATGAATGAATGAATGAATGAACCAGATGATAGCAATCATAGTTATAATATAAGTATATATAACCAGATGACAGTAATCAGAGTAATAATATAAGTATCTGTATTATAATATGAATAATAAGGCGCTCTCTGTTCGCTGACTTTACCCTCAATAATAAATGATGTATCATGTGTGGCCTGATGAAGTTTGTTTTCGCTGAAACTGATGGTATAAATGCCATGTGCAGATAGGGAATTTTGTTTGGTTTCCTGTGAAACACCAGCAGGCGTATGACCTAGGCGATATGACGAATTCAAAGTACAAGACTGGTCTTGGGGATTATGATGTCACTGATTATTATTTTTTTTATTCACTTTCATCTATGTTAAATCCTCTTAAACTATGTTTCGACCTCTCCGTGCTAACTTCATTTAAACTTTCTCCAGGCATTTATCACCTCCTTTAATCTTTTTCCAAGAAATCTCCCTTTGTTAAATTTCATCAAGTAAATATCATTTTACCATGTCGCTAAATTTCACTAAGTAAATCCCATACTGCCATATCGCTAAATTTCATCAAGTAAATCCTATTTTACCATGTCATGTTTTTGGCTAATGGAATAAGTTCAGATTTTAGATTTTGGTGTAATCAGATAAAAGAAATGCTTTATAGTTCAGACTTGTAGCGTCTAGAAATGGCTGACTATCAATATTTTCATCATACTCAACAAGCGAATGCAAGGTCGTTTCTGTCAACAAAGACATCGCACTGAAGCTGAACATAAGATGGAAAAAAAAAATACTTGAGCCCTGAATTAGATATCGGTATAAGGTTAAACAGGTCAGTTAAAAGACGAGAATCTGGGAAATTCTCGCTATTTGCTGGGGGAATCTGTTAAGAATTCTCTAGCCAACAGCTCGTAAAAAGAAGTACACCGTAGACAGTTTCTGAATTCGCTTGATATTTACTCAGTCTTTTCTCATGGCTGTAAATTAAGCCTTGCTGCTGGGCTGTATGTACAGACAGCAGCCCCGGGTCCGACAGCTTCCGAGAGAAACTGATGCCAGTGTCTAGTCTAGCAGTGACAGCAGGAATGCTGAGGTCCAGATCCCCCCGAGATGATGAAGGATGAGATTGGAATAAATAGGAAAAACAAATATGGCTTATGAGTACTGTGCGGAGTTTCAATTTGTTTGTGTTTGCTGCACGTATTGTGCTTCTGAGTGACTCAGTGCCGGGGATCGCACTGCGCTGGGAGGCTGGAGGAGCTTAGCACTTCCTCAGAGAGGTCAGAAAATGTCTGGTGTTGGAATATGACTTGATGTGAAGCGGGACCCACCCCCCCCGACTTGATGTGAAGCGGGACCCACCCCCCCCCCCACCCCCCAAAAAAGTGAGAAATGTATGAATTATAAAGCCCCCTTAAGAGAAATGTATTAAAAATGTGGAAAACAGCACAAGTTTTTGAATGCCTATGAAAAGTACATAGTTCGCCTTGCAAAACCTGTTAAAATCCAAAATCCTGTCCCAAAACACTAAAATAACAATCTACAGAAACTATGATAAGACCAACTGTCATGTAAGGATCGGAGACGTGGAGTATAACAAAGAAAGATGAACAATTGCAGATCTTTGAGAACAAGATCCTAAGAAGAATAACTGGGCCCACATAGGATACCAACAGTGGAGAATGGAGAGCTAGAAAGACTACTGGAGTGAACAGCTTATTTAAATCGATGAAGAAGCAAGTCTTTTACACGATACAGTCGTCAATTTCGCTCAGTTTAAAATATTAATTCGGTTACTTCCCTTAGACCGTACATTGAACTAAGTCGCACAAAGTTTTACAAGAACAGTAATTCTCAAATAATAAAGGAGCGCCGATCCTCTGCTGTTTCAAAATCCAGGCGACTGACCCCCATACTTTGGACAAGCTTCATATATGTATGGCAGCTATGACAAAAGAACAGAATATGAAATGTGTGACAGATAACCAACCTAAATAAGGTGAGAGAAATCATGGCTCTTTTTATTCCTAACAATCGCTTCCAGGTATGGTTCAATATTTTTTATTTTGAACATGAAAAAGTCCTTTGTCTCCACAGAAGATTCGCCGAAACATCATCGTCTCCACAGAAGATTCGCCAAAACATCGTCGTCTCCACAGAAGATTCGCCGAAACATCATCGTCTCCACAGAAGATTCGCCGAAACATCATCGTCTCCACAGAAGATTCATCCAAACATCATCGTCTCCACAGAAGATTCATCCAAACATCACCGTCTCCACAGAAGATTCATCCAAACATCATCGTCTCCACAGAAGATTCATCCAAACATCACCGTCTCCACAGAAGATTCATCCACACATCACCGTCTCCACAGAAGATTCATCCAAACATCATCGTCTCCACAGAAGATTCATCCAAACATCATCGTCTCCACAGAAGATTCATCCAAACATCATCGTCTCCACAGAAGATTCATCCAAAAAATCATCGTCTCCACAGAAGATTCATCCAAAAAATCATCGTCTCCACAGAAGATTCACCGAAACATCATCGTCTCCACAGAAGATTCACCGAAACATCATCGTCTCCACAGAAGATTCGCCGAAACGTCATCGCCTCCACAGAAGATTCACCGAAACATCATCGTCTCCACAGAAGATTCGCCGAAACATCATCGCCTCCACAGAAGATTCACCGAAACATCATCGTCTCCACAGAAGATTCGCCGAAAAAACATCAGTTGTTAAACATCTCACACAGAAAATAACACAAGACTTTGAGTTTCTGTCGTGGATGCCCAACTACCGGCAAGCACTGCACTAGAACATTTGAAGGCAGGATGCCCTGGAGGAGAGAAGCAAAGCGCTTGAGTGGCTGCTCTGTACGGTAAAGTCCTGGGTAGATGCGATAAAGAGATAAATTTATGAAAGAGATTTAGATCCAGTAAGGCGAAATTCATATCTTATTCTGTTTATTTTTGCTTGTTTTGACGCTTTGGCTGGGAGCAAGGAGTAATAAACATTTGGTTTCTTTCCTGGGGGTAAAGAAGAATCTGCCTTGTGTCTGTGTAAGATATTCTGTTACCACACATGTGCAAGGACTCAAGCCAAATATAAAAACATGATACCATCGGTCTTTGGAATACTGTACTTGGAAGGATATAGCAACATTTGCGTCCTGAAATGCTGTTTTTTTTTAACGCAAATATACTTTTTCTAAGCTTTGTCAGCAATCATGTTCTTCAGTAGCTATTCTCATGCGCGTGCTGCGAGTCTGGCCAACTGATCTGGAGAAAATGTCTTGTCTATGATGAAGTTTGTGTCATGCTACTCTGCTAGTGAGCTCAAGATGAGGGAAAATGTTCATATGTCTGAAAACCCAGCAGGCCTGCAGGGGAGTCCAGAAGGTGGATTTCTTCTTCTTCTTCTTCTGCTTCTTCTTCTTCTTCTTCTTTCGAGGTTGTTGGTTATATCAGATTCTGATCCCTGTCGACACGGCAAAGCCCTCAGTCCTCTCCAGATCCTGATCACTGTCGACATGGCAAAGCCCACAGTCCTCTCCAGATCCTGATAGGAGCCGAAAAGCTTTTGCCCCAAGCTCGTGTCCTCTGGCCATGTCTCATGCCTCATGTCTGCATGGTTTGGATACTCTTGAAGGATATGTTCTGCAGTCTGGACTCCACTGCCACATGGACTCGTCTGTGTGAGACATTTTGAGTCGATGTAGGTGGCTCAGTAGCGACCTGTCCTTAGACGAAAGAGGATGGTTTGCTGATGTCTTTGAAGTTGGTGATTTGCATCTGGTTTGTTGTTGCATTTCAGTTGTTTCTTTCATTCAGATCTGCACTGGTTACGGATTATAATTTTCGCCCCTTGCTAGTTTACTGGGTGATATGTTTGATCTTGATTGCTGCCAGCATTGGATAAGATGTCAGCTATTTCATTGCCAGCTATTCCACAGTGGCATGGTACCCATTGTAGGGCCACGGTTGTTGACAGTGTAATGTGCTTCAGTTTGTTGTGATTTCCTGCATGTTTGCCTGTGGGTTGTTTGCTGTTTTTAGTGATTCTAGAAGTGCCTTGCAGTCTGTGAAGAAGGCTATTTTTGGTGGTGGCTATTGGTTTTCTGTTTTTAAGTATTTTGAGGGCTCCGATGAGGGTTGTTGTTTCTTGTTTCTTTCTTGGCTTACCCCTTGGTCTTGGTTCCTTTACCTCTTGTATATACATCGTTTTCGTTTTTCTGTTCTCTTCCATTCTTTCTACATGACCTAACCAGCATAATTTGTTCTGTTTCAAAACATTTATAATTAGTTGGGATTTCAATAAGCTAGTCAGTTCAGTGTTCTTTCTAGTTCTCCAGTCCCTACTGCTGGTATCCGTTATGGGCCCAAAGATTCTTCTTAGGATCTTGTTGCTCAACTTTCTGTGTTGTACTCCACGTTTCTGATCCGAACACAACGGCTGGTCTTATATAGTTTTGTAGATTGTTATTTTGGTGCTCTGGGATAAGATTTAGCGTTGATGATCTGCGAATGTAGCAGGGCATCTTGCTTAGAACCGAGAGGCCTACAGGAGAGCTGTTAGGGAGGCAAAGTTCCGCAACGCACATGAAAACAACTGACTGACTGACTGGAATAAAATTTTGGATTTTAACAGGATGGAGATGGAGCAGTCAAACACATTTTAATGATAAAAAAGAAAAGAAAATAATGACAATTTCAGAAAGTTATTGTAAATTTTTACAGCTAACCTGGCACAAGATGATAGTGACATAAATGTCACATCTCACGACAACGTTTTGCCTTATACTGAAGTGGGCATAGTTTTCGCTGGGAATAGTCTCTCACAACTGACTTAATATCGTTTTTAAATGTGTTATTATCTATATTTAACAGCAGCTTGATTGTAGAAAATGAACAGGAATGGTTCGGTAACTAGAGCACTGGTTGCTAATAGTGAAGGAAATTAAGTTCTATCTCAGTTCTCGGTGAGACTCAGCAAATCTGACTGTTAGCTAGAACATTGGAAGTGAGCTAGGGAACACAGTGTCAAAGCTAGAACATTGGAAGTGAGCTAGGGAACACAGTGTCAAAGCTAGAACATTGGAAGTGAGCTAGGGAACACAGTGTCAAAGCTAGAACATTGGAAGTGAGCTAGGGTACACAGGCAGCGTAAAAGCTGGAGCACTGGAAGTGAGCTAGGGAGCACAGTGTCAAAGCTAGAACATTGGAAGTGTGTCAAAGCTAGAACATTGGAAGTGAGCTAGGGAACACAGGCAGCGTAAAAGCTGGAACATTGGAAGTGAGCTAGGGAACACAGGCAGCGTAAAAGCTGGAACATTGGAAGTGTGCTAGGGAACACAGTGTCAAAGCTAGAACACAGACAACATGAAAGCTAGAATATTGGTAACGCGGGGAACACAAACAGCATGTAAACTTCAACAAGAGAAATGTTCTATGGAACACAGACGGCATGAAAAATGGAACAAAAGAAACTTTGTAGGTAATACCACCTGCAATACTGACACCAAAAAAAAAACAAAAAAAGTTTATAAATTATCAAGTCTTTTAAGTATCTAAAGTGCTACACCGCCATGTGTTCAAATTTACATTCAAAACTTTCTTGCTATGCGTAGTTCCCCCCCCCCTCACTAATTCAGCCTTCCTCTACCAGTAGTACCAGCTATTTTTCCAAGAGCAAAGCCCGGATTTTGCCTAATCTTCTTCCAAGTCATCTTCTTCACTCTTACGCGACATTAAAAAAACCTCATATAAAACTACACTTTCTGAAATCTTTCAAATTCTCATCCAGATTTTTAATGACCCAGCGCAATTTGCTAAATCTGGAAACATCGACCCGAAGCTCAGAATAACCATCTACCTACATCTGTCTACGTGCCTGATCGATCTGAATATGACGAACTCCGGAACTGCTGCTTTCTCGCTTCTTTTTAATGAAAGCTGGGAAATGGTTTTTCTGTCACTAGATTCTGGAAGGGGAAGAAGGAGGGGTGTGAAAATGGGGAGGAATACACTTGTCTGCTCATCAACCTTTTTTTCATTATTTTTGTTTTTCCTCCATCAACCTCTTTTCTTGAATCATAAATAATAAATGAACATGCAATCTTCAAGGTCTTTGTCGTTTTGTTGAGAAGAATAAGAAGGCTGTGTACGAGGTAGCATGGCAGCCGTCTATCCATCCATCCATCCATCCATGTCATTGGTGGGCGATTGGCTGAGCAATTACCGCCCAGTACGCAATGTGCATGGTACAGTTTTAAGGAAAGAAGGAAGAAAGGAAGGAAGAAAGGAAGGAAGGAAGAAAGGAAGGTTAGCAATAATGCGTAGGAACAAGGAAACAGTTATGAAAGACAACAAATAACAACCCAATATTTCGTCAAAACTGCCTACGTGTTTTCCAGTACTCTGGCCTTTCTGTATGAAAAGTAACATCTCTAAATGCTGCCAGCCACACTCTCACTTCTCCACTATTCTTTCATCTTTTTTACATGTGGATTCCAGACTTTTCCTTTTCTCTTGTTAGCTCTCAGTGCCCAACAAGCAACCCCCTCCTCCCCTCCCCCACCCCCTCCCCCATTCCTCAGTCTCGTTTGTTTAATGTCAAGGTTTAACTAATTTCTTCTTGTATATTCTTGAATTTCCGCGCTTTCTAATCCGTTTATCTTTGATATGTGAGCTCTCTCTGTGTTTCCTTAGTTTGCCCGGTATTTTTCAAAGCTTTGTTCTCAAAATTCAAAAACTGAATTACCTTTATTTACAAGATTTTTTTATGTTTCTGCTGATAGATGACCTCTTGGTGCATAGTTCTTTTTTTCCTTCTTTTTTCCTCGAGGTTTCAGTTTAATGTTGACTGTGGATTTACATGGACATGAGTCCCGTGATCTAGTCTTCAGGTATTCTGTGTTTCCTACAGCATTTATCATGATCCTGTCTTCAGGTTGTCTGTGTTCCCTACAGCATTTATCATGATCCTGTCTTCAGGTTGTCTGTGTTCCCTAACACATTTATCATGATCCAATATTCGCGCTGTACTAACCATATTTCCCAATGTACTAACCATATTTCCCAATGTACTAACCATATTTCCCAATGTACTAACCATATTTCACCTTCATCAATTTATTTAATAGTATCCATCCCCCATCATTTACTCAGATATGGCTCTACTCTATGAACAGTGTAAAACCATCTGACCCTTTGTTTCAGTTTAACCATTCTTGGACGTCTTCGAAAAACTAAAATGGCAGCAATGGTTCTAGAAAACAAGCTGACATAATAAGAAGAGAGATAACTCACGAAATTTTAATCTTGATAATCTACGTTATATTTTTAATCTGATATTGGTTCGATTGCTACCTTTCAGGCAGTGAAGGAGTTATCGACACTGACAGAAACGATACTTGTAAACATGCCCAGTAGTATCACAACCTGCAGAAAGTTCGATATCTCGCCAGAAACTTCTATAAACAACCTGTTTATCTCTGATCTAGAGTAGTACATCCGGTATCATGTGTCAGAGTATGGTCCCCTAGGTTCAGAAACTAGGCTTCTCTCCATATTTGGAAACCTTTATAGCGTAATGAATCAAACTTGTGGTACCGCTGCACATGATAGATATTTCAGAGCTCGTTGAAAGTTGTTATGAGGAGTTCAGATATCAAAGATAAACAGATAAGAAAATATTTTCTGATAACTGCAGGAGCTATCAAAACAAGCTGATGTTTTATTTTTTTTGTTATCTTTCTTGGAAGTGTTTTCTCCCCCCTACCACGATTATTTCCCCTTCGTTAGTCTTGTTATTGCATCAGGTGGCACACCTGCACGGTCTACACTAAATAAATCAATCGAACTATCAAAACAGAGCTTTACAGAAACACCTATAAAGAGATAAATACAGAAGAATAACTGATAAAGGTATTTTTTTCTGGAAATACATCGACCAGCAGCAACTTACCTCTTACAAAAAAAGTCATAACCCCGTTAACGAAAATGCCAGGCCATTCTATAAATAGATAAGCAAGTTCAAGGACGCTGTTGAACATATCATTGCATAATGCCCCCTGAATGAACTGGGAAAACAACACCATGAACCTAGGCACATATTATTTTTTTTTCTTTTACCTTTGTTTTGCTGTTGATTTTACCTGTGTCAGAAAAGATAGGGAAGGCTGCCCTGGCTTTATTTCAGTAAGTGGCGATTGTAGTAGTTGCAAATGCTGGATAAGACGGCAGGGATAATTGTAGTAGTATTGTTGTGGAAGGGTTGTAATGTGGAGGTAGTAGTAAATATAATAGTAGTGGTGGAGACAGTAATAATAGTAGAAGCAACAGTAGAATTGTGTCTGCCGTAACAGTTTTTTTTAATAGTGAAAATAGCAGTGGATGTTGTAGTAGTATTAGCTGCAGCTGTAGTAGTTGTAGTAGCAGTAGCGGAAGCAGCAGTAGTAGTAGTAGTTGTAGCAACTGCAGCTGCAGCAATTGCGGTAGTAGTAGTAGTAGTAGTAGTAGTAGTAGTAGTAGTAGTAGTAGTAGTAGTAGTAACAACTGCAGGATCAGCAGTAATAGCAGCAATAGCAGTAGTAGTAGTAGTTGCAACAGCATTAGTAGTAGTAATAGCAGTAGTAGTAATAGCAAAAGCAGCACTAGTAGTAATAGTAGAAATACAAACAAAATAAATTATAACCGTATTAATTAATAACTCCGTCGTAGTTTTCATAAGATACCCAAGAGCTTCAGCTGGATCAGCAACCTCACCAACAAGACAAGCAGCCGTGGCAATTAGAAGCAACAGTTGAAAAACAAAGAGCAATATACATACGAATTATGACAAATGTGGCAACAGTTATTAGAACAGATATTGTGAACGCCACAAGAACAAGAACAACAACAATAACAACAAAAAGAGTTAGAGACAGTCGGAGCAGCGGTAACGGACTGGTTTACATGCTGAGCAGACAGCACTGTGAATGTTAGCTGCTGAAATAATAGAAACAGCAGCAATGATTTGAGCAATGCTGAAATGGCAGCTACACGAGGAATCCTTCTGTGCTAACAACCGTTTGGAGCAGCAAAAGTTTATCTTGCTCCTCGCTTTCTTACATGGTGAAAGTTTGGACATGTAAGCCCGTCTGACATTCAGCCTTTTTCATGACTCAGCTTCACTTCTAACGTAGACATTCACATTCAGTGTATCACGTCTTGTTCTGTGTCGTTAAACGTCACAATGGGCCCACATTGTGGTTCGCCATGTCTTTGCTGTTTTCGGCGAGTTTTTCAATCCCGTCAAGGGATCTTATGCTCACTAATTTAGCCTCTCTCAACAATGTTCTTCTTAGAGTTTCACGTGGTCGACGTCTTCTTCTTCGTCCTATTCGATAGCTTGTTTTGAGATACTCTGACTGTTTCTTCTCTTCACGTGGCCAATATATGTCCATTAAAAAAAAAATACTGATGAAACAGGCTGTTGTGTGCTCATCTTTCTTGTCTCCTTCCATTTTATACAGAATATTTTCCTTAGACATTTGTTTTCAAATGCGTCTATTTTGCTTTCTATTTCTGTAGATGTTGTCCAGCTTTCGCACTGAGTTAAACAATCTTAACTTTGTTTTCGCACATACAACTTTTGATTACCATATTTCCTCTTGATTTTTGAAGACCAGTACTGCACTTCCCAATTCCAGCTGCTTGTCTGGCGCCACCACCCTGGTCTACGTATCTGCCGAGGTATCAGCTCATTCTAAGCATACTCGATTTCCTCATAACGGACAAATTATTTCCGTTTTTATCATTGTTAATTTCAAGTTCTTGTGTTAGCTCCCAGCGCGTTTTCCCTACCAGCTTACACTTAATTACCTGCGTGGATGTTTCTACGTCTCGTGTCTGAATACAAACAGCATTTTACAAATAAATAATCTTATAGCCCGTTTCTGGTAAACTTCGTGTTATCACAAACGCCTTTTGAACCAGTTCCTACCAGTATTTCTTATTGCTCATTCTTGCATAAGACTCGCACTTAGCATGTCCTTTTTTCAATGGTAAACTACGATCACAACACGGACCACAGAAATGTATTCTTAAGTGGCTTTCTGTTGAGGGAGAAACAACAGCCCGACCTGCCAACAAAAACCAGTGTCACGTGATCAAGAAACGGCGAGAAAAGAAACGATACCAGAAAACTCGTATTTTTTTTTTTTTTTATTCTCGTGATATTTCGAGTATAGTCGATTACAAAGCGCAGTGGGATTGATCCGACTTTACTGTGCATCTGTAACACTGGGACTTGAATACGCCATTAGTAATCGACTTGAAAACTGAACGTCATGTTGAATTTTCTTGATCTGGTTACTTTGTTCTGATAAAGAATAGAATTCATGAGTCACACACACACACACACATGCACACACACTCACACAGAGGCAGAGAGAGAGAGAGAGAGAGGTCATTATGAACGCAGTAGTAATGCCTGTAGTAGAATAAATGTAGTAGTAGTGACAGAAAAAGGGAGTGTACTAGTAATAATAGCTGTAATAGTAGTAGTAGTAGTAGTTGTAGTAATAGTAGTAGTAGTAGTAGTGGTGGCAGTAGTAGTAGTAGTAATGGTAGTGAAAAGGGAGTGTACTAGTAATAATAGCTGTAATAGTAGTAGTAGTAGTAGTAGTAGTAGTAGTAGTAGTAGTAGTAGCAGTAATAATAGTAGTAGTAATGGTAGTAGTAGTAGTGACAGAAAAAGGGACTGTAGAAGTAATAGTAGCTGTAATAGTAGTAGTAGAAGTAGTAGTTGTTGTTTTAGTAATAGTAGTAGCAGTAATAATAATAGTAGTAGTAGTAGTAACACACACACACACACACACACACACACGGGGACGCTCCTAAATCTACACAAGCAACAGTAACTATCTGGCAGGCTCTGATGCAGTGAGTGGATGAGCTTTGTCGGAACTTGTCCGAATTATTTTGTTTGTGATATTTTTTCCTGTATCCCAATCTTTAAGTCACGGTAAGATTAGAGAGTTTTCCTGTAGGGGCCCACGGTTTACATCAAGGTAAATTTAGAGAGTTTTCCTGTACCCCACGCTTTACATCAAGGTAAGATTTGAGAGTTTTCCTGTGTCCCGCGCTTTACAGCAAGGTAAGATTAGAGAGTTTTCCTGTACCCCACGCTTTACATCAAGGTAAGATTAGAGAGTTTTCCTGTGTCCCGCGCTTTACAGCAAGGTAAGATTAGAGAGTTTTCCTGTACCCCACTTCTCGGATGCTGTCTAGAAGAGATCAGAAGTTTCTGCATCTGAAACTGATTTTTAGAAGTTTGTGGGATCATATACAGGAATATGTGGCCCATGTCTGTGTATGGGGGCGGACAGAGTGAGAGGAGACCCAGACAGGGTATTACTCCAGGGCACCAATTTTAAGGGTGGGCCTGTATAACTTAGGGGAGTGGGGGTTCAATATATGAAAAACAGAATAACTGATCATTAGGATGGGGGTGGGGGTGGGGGAAGAGAATGAATGAATGAATAATCTTTATTTTTAAAGGGTAAAGAACTGGGATAAGAGAGAGACAATGTACTTTCATAGGACATGCAATGAGAAGAGGGGGCATTGAAAATATTATAACAACAGGAAAAATAGAAGGAAGAAGATCAAGAGGAAGACCAAGAGAAATGATACTGGACAGTCTGACGGGATGGTGTGAGAGGAGATCACCAACTGAGCTGATGGCCTGCATGAAGGATCGTGTACTCTGGAGAAGCATAATAGCCAACGCCAGTCGGCACGGCACATGATGATGATGATGAAAGAACTGGGCACGCAGGCTCGTCTCACATTCTACCCTTCATCACTCCATCTTTCATTCTTCCTGCACACTCGATTTAATACAAGTATACAAATTACATCAAGTGAAACGAGTTCAAGAACAATGCAGAGATAAGACAGATGACTGAACAACAACCAGTCTCATGGGTGATCAGGAAAAGGAGATGGACATATGTTGGTCACGTGATGAGAAGAGACGATCAGAGAATCTCAAAACAAGCTATCAAGTGGAACAGGCCAGAAAAAAAAGAGACAGGCCGCGTGAAACTCTAAAGAGGACACTGTTAAGAGAGGCCAAATTAATAGGCATAAAATCCCTTGATGAGGTTGAAAGGCTCACCAAATACAGGAAAAATTGGCGAACTACCTTGCGAGCCCTATGCGGCGTGTAACAGCACGGGAAGGATATAAGATATAAGATACAAATTACATTAGAAAAAAAACGTATCAAAAGAGTGTACGATTAAACTATTACAAAGTAAAAGAGAAGAAGTAATTAACCTAATAAAATAGCACTCTCACACACATACACGCGCACACACAGACATATACATAATAAAAAATACATTGTCAGTACAAATCTTCTAACATATGTTTTAACAAACATTAAAATCATTTCTAACAATATCTAACAAGTTACTTTTCGAACTATGTCATTTTAGTATTTGAAGACTTGCGATTCATGGGCTGAGAGAGTACTGGTTATTCTATGGAGGCATATAATTACAAGCAAGTAAATAATGAAACAGGTTTGAGTTAAAGGATGAAGTATTATTACTAATGGATTTTAAATGGGAGGGGAGGGTGTTCCAGAGCTGTACTGCAGAGTATGCAAGGCTTTTCTTGTACAGATCAAGTCTGGGTTTAGGAAGAAGACAGTTTTTTTTTTAAAACGCTGGCTATGTTTAGTGTTATACGTAAACACTGACCACAAGTAAGGAGGAGCATTGTGCGACAGAATTCTGTGAAGATAATTAACTTTGTTAAAAAATGACTGTATTTGAGGGGTAGAATCTTGAGTTGTTTATGCCGGTCTGTACTGGGTGTTTTGTCACAAATCAGATTTAATGCTCGCTTGTGAAGTGAGTGGAGCCTTTTTGTGTTTGAAACTGAGCATCTATCCCAGATTGTGGAACAGTAATCTAAGTGTGTTTGTATGTGTGATATGTAGTATATCTTTCCAGAGAGAGAGGATGAGGAGGATGATAGGAGGGGCAAAAGAAATAGTTCTGCACCGGCTCACAACCCTGAATGAGGGTGTTTTGTGTGTGTGTGTGTGTGTGACCAATCAAAAGTATCAAGTGTAATCACGTGATAGGCTACCACAGAAAGCCTTAAAACTTTGTAGATTCTGCACATCTACAACCGCCGTTTCAAAGCTGGGGCAAAATTTAGGCTAACTATAAAGAAAAAAAAAGGTCGAAGTTTCCGTGTCACTACAGAGGAAAATATCACAGTTTTTTTTTGTTTGTTTATTTAGTGCCAGAGTCTAGCTGACCTTTGACCCCCCCCCCCTCACCTCGTGTGGTGCCGGGGAAAGCATGCGGTCGAGAGTGCCTTTGAACTTGACCAGTCCGGAAGTGGCCAGAAAATTGGAAGCGACTGCTGACAAATGCCAGACATGGATTTAATGTTTACTGCTACAGGAAAGTATCCTGCGTGTATGTATAATAACATATATCAGGGCTGTGTGTGCGTGGGCATGCGCTTTGATCAGCGGTTTCTCATCCAGAACGCATAGGTTCGAATCATGGTAGTGTCATGGGTTTGTTGTTGGTTTTTTTTTTCTGTTAGGGTAAAGTTTTTAAAAAAAAGGCTACACATTTTGTGGGAATTGTTCTAAGTCAGCAAATATTAATTTTTCAAATACAGTTTTTTTTTTTTTACAAATAGGAAACAACAAGGCTTTCATACAGTAAACTAACAAGAAGGCTTTCATACAGTAAACTAACAAGAAGGCTTTCGTACAGTAAACTAACAAGAAGGCTTTCGTACAGTAAACTAACAAGAAGGCTTTCATACAGTAAACTAACAAGAAGGCTTTCATACAGTAAACTAACAAGAGGGCTTTCGTACAGTAAACTAACAAGAAGGCTTTCGTACAGTAAACTAACAAGAAGGCTTTCATACAGTAAACTAACAAGAAGGCTTTCATACAGTAAACTAACAAGAGGGCTTTCGTACAGTAAACTAACAAGAAGGCTTTCGTACAGTAAACTAACAAGAAGGCTTTCTTACAATAAACTAACAAGAAGGCTTTCGTACAGTAAACTAACAAGAAGGCTTTCTTACAATAAACTAACAAGAAGGCTTTCTTACAATAAACTAACAAGAAGGCTTTCGTACAGTAAACTAACAAGAAGGCTTTCTTACAATAAACTAACAAGAGGGCTTTCGTACAGTAAACTAACAACAAAGCTTTCGTACAGTAAACTAACAACAAAGCTTTCGTACAGTAAACTAACAACAAAGCTTTCGTACAGTAAACTAACAACAAAGCTTTCGTACAGTAAACTAACAACAAAGCTTTCGTACAGTAAACTAACAACAAAGCTTTCGTACAGTAAACTAACAACAAAGCTTTCGTACAGTAAACTAACAACAAAGCTTTCGTACAGTAAACTAACAAGAAGGCTTTCGTACAGTGAAGTAACAGAACACAGTGTTGTGTGATTATACCTTGGAAAGAATCATAAACAAACCGATTTTAACATTCATTCATTCATTTGCATGTCCCATGTGGAACTTTGCCTCCCTAACAGCACTCCTGTAGGCCTCTCGGTTGTGAGAAAGATGGCCTGCTGCTGATGGATCCATTTGCAGATCATCAACGATGTCTTGCAGCCATCTTCGCTTTGGTCTTCCTCTCTTTCTTTTTCCCATTATGTACCCTTCCAAAACGGTTTTCTCTAGATACTGGTAGGAAGAGTAGCAGTAGTAGTAGTAGTAGTAGTAGTAGTAGTAGTAGTAGTAGTAGTAGTAGTAGTAGTAGTAGCAGTAGTAGTAGATGTGCTAGATGGCTAAATTGATTAATGCACTGTTCTGTCGTGAATAGGCGGTTGCTAGCCCTACCATACTCCATGGTTCAAGTCCCAGGTAATTCTCCTGTCACGTTTCTTTCTCTCATGCCCTAAAGTGCTTTGTTTGTGATTTTTTTTCACGGTTTAACCATACAATAATGTGCTCTGTTACTTTACCATTAATACTTCAAAGTAATCCCCCATACTCCCTCCCCCTCCCCACACACATACACACACACACACACGCTGGAAAAACCAGTATATACAGCGTAATTGGTGTAATTTTTTCAAACTAGGACCGTGTACGTTTGCACGTATTTGTGTACGTGTGTACGTAAGTATGTGAACAAACTCTGTTTCACCACCTTTTGGAATAATTTTTTGAGTTTTAAGGTCAAGAGAGTGGGTGTTTATACGTGCGAGATGCGTACAATAATACCCAAGATGTAGGCCACGTGACCGTTTTTGTTTTTTTTTGGAAGATCCCTGCAGAAAGCTTGAGGAGCGATCAACGGCCTCCCCTTCCAAATCTTGGCTGTTGCTGTTATTCCCGAGCTTCCTGTTGATTTGTCCAGACTGACTGAATTATTCTCGCGAGATTAGGATATTGTCGTTATAATTACAGCAATTAGAGGGAGCCACTGTTATCTCAAGCTTTCTTATTATGTTAATCGAGACAGCAGGGCTATGAATTATGAGCAAGAAATGAAGAGAGTGCGATGGAGTGTGTGTGTGAGAGAGAGAGAGAGAGGGAGAGAGAGAGAGAGAAGAAAAGAGAGAGAGAGAGAGCGCGGAAGGGGGAAATGAACGACAAAATTAACTTTATTTTCAAAAGGTGAAGGATTGGGCACCCAAGCCTGTCTAATACCCAGGACTTCGTCAGATTTCATTCTGCAAGTATTCCGGTCATCTAATATGGGTATGGTAATTGTATTATTATCAAATATAGAACAGTCTCAACAAAAGGAAAAAATAGACCATCGAAAACAGATGTAACAAAGAAGAACCAACTCATCGGGAAAATGGCTCCCATACTAAACAACAAGCATGTCTCACTGGAAACCAAAAGAACTATCTATAAGACAATCTTCATACCAACTTTGTGCTACCAATGCCAGGCATGGACGCTAACACCAAAGACAAAAGGAAAATTACAACTGAAATGAGATTCTTGAGAAGAATTCATGGACTATCAAGAGTGGACAGAATCAGAAATGATGTCACTAGAAATAAAGTAGGAGTTGAACCCGTTCTGAACTGTATACAAAAACAGCAAACAAAATGGTTCGGTCATGTGTCACGACTACCAACAGAGCGTGTACCACAGAGGGCAGTGTTTTACAGACCACACGAGGGCAGAGGAAGGGGCCGCCCATGCAAACGATGGACCGATGGTATAACAGAACACTTATAGGCATGCCCCGAGTGTAATGTTGCAGCTCTCGGATGCGAGCAACCGAGCAAGGTCTTATCTTATATCCCGTATCCAGTAAAGAACAGTAATAAACGTGAAGCCAGCACGTCCTCTCTTGTTCTGTCAAGGTCTTATCATATATCCCGTATCCAGTAAAGAACAGTAATAAACGTGAAGCCAGGACGTCCTCTCTTGTTCTGTCAAGGTCTTATCATATATCCCGTATCCAGTAAAGAACAGTAATAAACGTGAAGCCAGGACGTCCTCTCTTGTTATGTCAAGGTCTTATCCTATATCCCGTATCCAGTAAAGAACAGTAATAAACGTGAAGCCAGCACGTCCTCTCTTGTTCTGTCAAGGTCTTATCCTATATCCCATATCCAGTAAAGAACAGTATTTGGCCAAAAGAATGGAAAAGAACTGTATTCATACCACTGCCAAAAAAGGGTAACCTGAAATTATGCACCAACTACAGAACTGTTGCCCTGATTAGTCATGCCAGTAAAATTCTGTTAAAAATCATAATGGGTAGACTTCGAAAGAAAATAGAAGAAGAAGTCAATATGGTCCAAGCTGGCTTCAGGCAAGGAAGAGGATCAAGAGATCATATATTCAATCTAAGATTAATAATAGAGAAATGCAGGGAGTTTAATGTGAATCTATATTTATCCTTTATAGACTACTCAAAGGCATTTGATTGTGTACAACACCAGAAACTTTGGGAAATAATGAAAAAAATGGGATTTCCAATACATTTGATACAATTAACATCACTGCTGTATTTAGACCAACAAGCAGCAGTAAGAATAAATGGTGAAACAACAAGTTGGTTTGACATAAAACAAGGGGTCCGTCAGGGGTGCATATTGTCACCCTACTTATTTAACTTGTATACTGAAAATATAATGAGGAATGTTAGAGAAGATGTAGACAAAGAATATTACGATGCCATAACAGTTGGAGGTTATGAAATACCAGAGATTAGATATGCTGATGACACAGTATTGCTGTCCACAACACAAGAAGGAATGGAAAAACTAATTATGTCAGTCCGCAAGAACAGCGAAGAGCTGAACCTCTATCTTAATGCAAAGAAAACTAAAGTGATGACAACTGACAAAACAAACAAGGCAACTGAAATATGTATCAATGAGGAAAAACTGGAAGAAGTGGAGAGTTTTGAATATCTTGGATCACTACTAACTAATAATGGAGATACAATGAGGGAAATTAAAAGGAGGACATCTATTGCTCTTCAGAAAGTAAAACAAATAAAGAATCTGTGGAGAGGAGCAGACAGAACCACAAAAATAAGATTTTTAAGGGCATGCATCTTTCCCATCGCAACATATGCCTGTGAGACCTGGACACTTAACAAAACAGCTGAGAAGCACATAAATGCCTTTGAATGTAAATGCTATAGAAGAGTTCTCCAAATATCGTGGACACAAAAAAGAACAAATATATCTATACTACAAGAGCTTAATATTGAAGAAGGCTGGCTAGTAAAGAGGATTAAAGAGAGAAAACTTAAATATTTTGGCCACATTAAACGTCATGATGATTTAGAGAAGACCGTATTGGAAGGATACATAATAGGAAAAAGAAAAAGAGGAAGACCGAAACGAAGATGGCTGCAAGACATCGTTGATGATCTGGAGATGGATGCAGCAGCAGCAGGCCATCTTGCTCACAACCGAGAGGCCTACAGGAGTGCTGTTTGGGAGGCAAAGTTCCGCAAGGGACATGCAAAGGAATGAATGAGTAAAGAACAGTAATAAACGTGAAGCCAGGACGTCCTCTCTTGTTCTGTCACGGTCCTATCCTATGTCCCGTATCCAGTAAAGAACAGTAATAAACGTGAAGCCAGCACGTCCTCTCTTGTCCTGTCACCGCCGAAGGCACATGGGGCTGTGCAACTTCTGTCGGTTCTTCGCTATCTTCTTAGTTGTCTCCCACGTCAGTCAGAATGAGTACGTATAATCTCCCCTTCATACAGTCAACAAAGTAATCTGTAATTAAAACGTATACTGGAACATATATATATATCTTATCTTATATCTTATATCCTTCCCGTGCCGTTAGACGTCACATAGGGCTCGCAAAGTAGTTCGCCAATTTTTCCTGTCCTCGGCGAGTCTTTCAACCTCATCAAAGGATTTTATGCCTGTTAACTTGGCCTCTCTTAATAATGTTCTCTTCAGAGTTTCACGCGGTCTGCCCCTTTTTCTTCGGCCTGTTGTGTTCCACTTGATAGCTTGTTTTGGGATTCTCTGCTCATTTCTTCTCATCAAGTGGCCAACATATGTCCATCTCCTTTTCCTGATCACCCGTGAGACTGGTTGTTGTTCAGTCATCTGTCTTATCTCTGCATTGTTCTTGAATTCATTCCACTTGATGCCGAGTATTTTCCTTAGGCATTTGTTTTCAAAAGAGTCTAATTTCTTTTCTATTTCTTTAGTTGTTTTCCAGCTTTCGCATGCATAAATGAGGGTGGATATTACATTTGAATTGAATAGTCTTAACTTGGTTTTTGTGCTTATAACTTTTGAATTCCATATGTTCTCAAGATTCTTGAAGATTGATGCTGCTTTTGCAATTCTGATCCTAACTTCCTTTCTAGTGTCACCATCCTGGTCTATGTAGCTGCCAAGGTATGCAAATTGATTGACTTCTTCAATATCTGTCCCTTCTATGTGTATTTTTCCATTTTGATTGATGGGAATTTTCATTATTTTTGTTTTGTCCTTGTTAACTTCAAGTCCTATTTTTCTAGCCAGTGAAGATAGGCTATCTGTTTTTTCTTGCATGGAATTCACATTATTACTGATAAGAGTTATGTCATCAGCAAAATCAAGATCTTCTAGTTGGGTCCCATGTACCCAGTCAATACCTGTGTTACCTGTGCAGCATTTTTTCATTATGAAGTCTATTGTAATCCCAAAAAGTAAAGGAGACAGTATACATCCTTGTTTCACGCCTGTTTCAATCTGGAACCATTCACTCATCCCTTCTTCTGTCTTGACTGCACAACCATATCCATTGTATAAGTCCTTAATGATGTTGACAATTTTAGATGGTATTCCATATAGACATAAAATTCTCCATAATGAATCTCTGTGTATGCTATCAAATGTCTTCTTAAAATCTATGAAATTCAGTATTAATGGTTTCTGCTTTTCAATATGTTCTTCAAGTATTATTCTGAGAGTAAAGATCTGGTCGAGACAGCTTCTCCCTTTTCGAAATCCTGCTTGTTCTTCTCTCATTGCAGTATCCACTATATCTTTGAGTCTATTCAAAATGACCTTGCAAAATACTTTTGACACAACTGATATTAAGGTTACTCCTCTCCAGTTGTTACAGTCACTAAGGTTGCCCTTTTTTGGTATTTTCACAATGATTCCCTTCTTCCAATTAGAAGGGACCTTTTCTTCTTTCCAAATCTTGTTAAACATTCTCTGTAGTTGTCTCATGTTGTCACTATTGATAGCTTTTAGCATCTCGGCTGTTATTTCATCTTCACCTGCAGCTTTGTTGTTAGCCATTAAATTCACTGCTGTTTCAATTTCATGCAATTCAATTTCATCTAGATTGACATTTAGTTGTGGGGCTGGTAAGTCAGTTTCAAGGTTTAACAATTCTTTTGGGTGTGGTCGATTGAGTATTTCTTGGAAGTGTTCAGCCCATCTTTGCTTTTGGTCTTTATTTGATGTTAATAGTGTTCCAGTTTTGCTAAGGATTGGTCTTTCTTTAGATGTAATAGTACCTGTTAGCCTCTTTTGTATGTTATATAAAGTTTTGCTGTCTCCTGTTTTTGCTGCTTTTTCTGCCTCTTTCGCCATATTGTCTATGTATTCTCTTTTATCCCTTCTAGCTGAACTTTTTACTTTCTTGTCTATGTCTTTGTATTTTGCTTTTGCCGAATCTCTTTCATGATCTGCTTTTGCATTCAACATGTTTAATTTGACTGCTCGTCTTTCATGTATATACTTCCATGTTTTATCTGATATCCATGCTTTTCTATTTGGTTTTTCCAATCCAGCGCTTACTTTTGCTGCTGTGATTATGGCTGTGCTGTAAGAATTCCATAACTCATCTATACCTATCTCCTCAACTTCACTGGGTGTTTTGGAATGATTGGCAAGTTCCTGATTGAAATTAATGTTAGTATTTTCTTCTTGTAGGCTGTGGATGTTTATCTTTCTGTGTACTGATTTCTTGTGTTGACTTTTCAATTTTAGTTTTATTTTCCCTATGCACAGGTTGTGATCACTGTTGACATCTGCACCCCTATAAGCCCTTACATCCATGAGAGATGTTCTGTATTGCTTTCTAATACAAAAATGGTCTATCTGGTTTCTAGTTCTATCATCTGGAGATATCCACGTTGTTTTATGTATCTCTTTGTGTGGGAATATTGTGCCTCCAATGACCATGCCCTCTGTTAAACATATTTCAATTAATCTTTCTCCATTCTGATTAACCATGTCAATTCCTTCTTTCCCCATCACTTTTTCAACGTCGGTATTATCCTTCCCTACCTTAGCATTGAAGTCCCCCATAGCAATTAAGATGTCGTGTTTAGGGACTTTGTTGATGATTTGTTGTAGTTGGTGATAAAAGTCGTCTTTCACATCATCATCTGCATCATTCGTGGGTGCATAACACTGTATTATTGTCATACATGTTTGGGGCCGACGAATGAGCTCTTCGGAGTTGGCATCCCTGATGCTCGGTTGGTTTCTCTGCGAGTTTCCATAACGATATCTTTTTTTCCTATCTGGAGTTGCCTCTAGATAGGTCTCAGGATAAGGTTGTTAGCCTTATGCCCAACTCCCGGTACATGATATGTAACAGATCAAGCGGAGTTCCGCTGATTTCTGCATGCCGGCGAGAGCGTTTTAAAAACGACCGCCATCTTGCACGTCACGCCGGAAGTATATATATATATATATACTCAGACATTAATTTCAATCAAGCTGAATTTTAAAAAAACCATTCGGTTAATTAAATAATTTCAACTGCCGTGCAAGGTAAAAATGCTTGCTAGGATATCAATGCTGTGGTGAAATTAGATGCCGTAAGGAAACCAGTAAACAAAATCAAGCACTTACTGTAAAATTCTGAAGCTAATAGAAGGACCGTCGGTTACGAACTTTAGATCGCACGGAAGAGTTTTCCATAAGTGAGCAGCAGAGTAATAAATGCTTTTCTTGTATAAGTCAATCTTAGATTTTGACAGACAGACAGACAGACAGGCAGGCAGGCAGACAGACAGACAGATAGAGAGAGAGTCTCCAAGTAACAAGATTAAATATAACGCAGAATGACAAATGATCTTGTCATGTTATAGTGTTCAGTTCCTGGTACTTTATAGAAGAATTGCTAAATGATTTCGCTCCAGTTTTGTTGCTAAACAGCCAAGTATTATATTTCTTATGACCTTTCTCCATATCAATTTAACTTCGTTACAAGTTGCTCCAGGCTCCTATTCACTGACTCAAGAGCGACAGACATCAAGGATTATTCCAGTCCACAATTTTAACACTGGCTACTTCTAGGGATAAGAACTAGAAAACAGGTACAGCAGTTTTTCATCTCCCGTATCCGCGGCCATATGATTCCAAGCCTTCACGCGGGTGCTTAAAACCGCGGAAAATACCGAACCCTACATAAAATACGCCTTTAACATCTCTCTCTCTCTCTCTCTCTCTCTCTCTCTCTCTCTCTCTGAACCTTAAGTGCCCAGGGCACATGGGGCTTCCGCAAGGGTTTTCCACAAATGCCTGTCCTTCGCCTTTTTTTCTGCTCTTGCCCAGGTGAGCCCTCTATTGCTCAACATCCTTTCTGTTTAATATATCTATGATACATCTATTGTCTATGATACATAGATATATCATAGATGTAGACTTTTTCCTTGTACTTAAAAATAAATTATTTTCATTTTATTTGATAATAGGAAACAGTTCATGGCTTGAATTAGGCTTGATAGAATTGCCTTCGTGTGCTCTGGGGCGATTTTAAGCAAAAATATTTCAGTTTAATAACCTACAGCAAGGACACCATGACCTCAGAATAATGTGACAGCAACCACGTGACTGGCTCAGGGCGCGGGACCAGGGAATGGCTGACCTAGAGATGATACATTATGCCGTTCATACGGGACGGGGAAACGAAAGTTATGAATTAAAATTTGCTGACTTTTGTTGTTTATTTTTCCCCAAATTATTATTATTATTATTTCAAATCGCGGGTTGTTGAAGCCGCGAATGGTGATCTCGCGGATGACTGTCATGAGGATCAACGAAATCTCAACAGTAACAACAAAATTCCAACTCATTGCCTCTTAATACTAACAGAGTTGCAATGGATTCCACAAGATGGCTGGAAAGATCGTGGTCATCAGCTGCCGTACAGTCCTTCCATCGGGTTCCATCTCGTAAGACGTGCTCCTGCAGCCTTTGACTCTCTGGAGAAACCCACACGGAATATGCGTGGCAGTGATCGGTTTTGCTGTATATGATGTTTTATCATATGGCTGAGAGTGATCGATTTTGCTATAGATAATGTTTTATCATGTGGCTGACAGTGATCGGTTTTGCTGTAGACGCTGTTTTATCATGTGCCTGACAGTGATTGATTTTGCTGTAGACGCTGTTTTATCATGTGCCTGACAGTGATTGATTTTGCTGTAGACGCTGTTTTATCATGTGCCTGACAGTGATTGATTTTGCTGTAGACGCTGTTTTATCATGTGCCATGCCGAGAGGCGTTGGCGATCATGTCTCTCCACAATTTCCGATCTTTCATGTTATTCATCAGTTCTGTTGTTGTGCCTCTCTCGCGCCATCTTGTCTCTCCTGTTCTACGTCTCCCTTTTCTGCCTCCAATTCTCCCTGTTTTCCCTATATTCTCAGTCCCCCTCTTCTCATTATATGGTCAATAAACCTTGACTGTTTTCCCCCCGTCCCGTAGTGTGTTTATTAATGTTCGTTTCTCATTGACTTTCCTTAAGCATTCTTCATTTGTTATTTTGGCTGTCCATGGTATTCTTAACATTCTTCGTAGGAACCACATTTCAGTTACCTCTAATGCTCTTCTTCTTGTTGCTTTTGTTAATGAACATGATTCCCTTCTATATGGCAGTACTGGCACGATGCTGTACATCACTAATAAAATGGCTGACAATCTACCTTCGGCAGATCTGACTACAAAATGACGAATTTAAATGAAACGCGAATTGCTGCTAGGAGCAGCTTACAGATGAGCTTTCGTTACACTCTGTTTTCTTTTTCTTATCCACCATCTTATCCACCGCTCGGTAATAAACCCTACCAATCCATTTTATAATCATCGTCTGTAACATTTTTCCTGACCTCCGTTGATCCAGAAGAGTCCCATTTTTTTTTCTCTGTTTTTTTTCCTTCCCAATGTTTTCTCAGAGAAATGTTTTTAATAAATGTTATTCCCTGGGCTGGTGACCCAGTTAAGACAACGTTTCCTGCCTGGAGACTGGAAATTATAAATATCGTCAGAAATCATACTATGACGAAATACTGCTCAGACAAAAGTGATTCCTGTAGGCTAAAAGGTTGGAAGTCTGAATTTTGTGGAGATAAGAAAACTGAAGATTTGTGTAAAAGGGTGAGACCGGGGGGGGGGGGGGGGGTGGGGGTGGGGAAGGGGGTGTCTGGTGAGGGGGGTTTAAGGGATTGGTAGGTGAGAATTTCATGCGAATTATTCATGCGAATTATTTCATGCATTAATGCATAGAAGAGAAGGAGGTGTATGGTCCAGTTTTACGGAAAGATAGTAAGAGTGAGGAAAATGGTAAGAAACAAGAATGGCAGAAAGCAAGATATATACATGTACATACAACATTCCAATATTTCGGCAAAAGCCTTTTTCAAGGATAATGTGACAGCAACCACGTGACTGGCTCAGGGCGCGGGACCAGGGAATGGCTGACCTAGAGATGATACATTATGCCGTTCATACGGGACGGGGAAACGAAAGTTATGAATTAAAATTTGCTGACTTTTGTTGTTTATTTTTCCCCAAATTATTATTATTATTTCAAATCGCGGGTTGTTGAAGCCGCGAATGGTGATCTCGCGGATGACTGTCATGAGGATCAACGAAATCTCAACAGTAACAACAAAATTCCAACTCATTGCCTCTTAATACTAACAGAGTTGCAATGGATTCCACAAGATGGCTGGAAAGATCGTGGTCATCAGCTGCCGTACAGTCCTTCCATCGGGTTCCATCTCGTAAGACGTGCTCCTGCAGCCTTTGACTCTCTGGAGAAACCCACACGGAATATGCGTGGCAGTGATCGGTTTTGCTGTATATGATGTTTTATCATATGGCTGAGAGTGATCGATTTTGCTATAGATAATGTTTTATCATGTGGCTGACAGTGATCGGTTTTGCTGTAGACGCTGTTTTATCATGTGCCTGACAGTGATTGATTTTGCTGTAGACGCTGTTTTATCATGTGCCTGACAGTGATTGATTTTGCTGTAGACGCTGTTTTATCATGTGCCTGACAGTGATTGATTTTGCTGTAGACGCTGTTTTATCATGTGCCATGCCGAGAGGCGTTGGCGATCATGTCTCTCCACAATTTCCGATCTTTCATGTTATTCATCAGTTCTGTTGTTGTGCCTCTCTCGCGCCATCTTGTCTCTCCTGTTCTACGTCTCCCTTTTCTGCCTCCAATTCTCCCTGTTTTCCCTATATTCTCAGTCCCCCTCTTCTCATTATATGGTCAATAAACCTTGACTGTTTTCCCCCCGTCCCGTAGTGTGTTTATTAATGTTCGTTTCTCATTGACTTTCCTTAAGCATTCTTCATTTGTTATTTTGGCTGTCCATGGTATTCTTAACATTCTTCGTAGGAACCACATTTCAGTTACCTCTAATGCTCTTCTTCTTGTTGCTTTTGTTAATGAACATGATTCCCTTCTATATGGCAGTACTGGCACGATGCTGTACATCACTAATAAAATGGCTGACAATCTACCTTCGGCAGATCTGACTACAAAATGACGAATTTAAATGAAACGCGAATTGCTGCTAGGAGCAGCTTACAGATGAGCTTTCGTTACACTCTGTTTTCTTTTTCTTATCCACCATCTTATCCACCGCTCGGTAATAAACCCTACCAATCCATTTTATAATCATCGTCTGTAACATTTTTCCTGACCTCCGTTGATCCAGAAGAGTCCCATTTTTTTTTCTCTGTTTTTTTTCCTTCCCAATGTTTTCTCAGAGAAATGTTTTTAATAAATGTTATTCCCTGGGCTGGTGACCCAGTTAAGACAACGTTTCCTGCCTGGAGACTGGAAATTATAAATATCGTCAGAAATCATACTATGACGAAATACTGCTCAGACAAAAGTGATTCCTGTAGGCTAAAAGGTTGGAAGTCTGAATTTTGTGGAGATAAGAAAACTGAAGATTTGTGTAAAAGGGTGAGACCGGGGGGGGGGGGGGGGGGGGGGGGGGGGGGGGGAAGGGGGTGTCTGGTGAGGGGGGTTTAAGGGATTGGTAGGTGAGAATTTCATGCGAATTATTCATGCGAATTATTTCATGCATTAATGCATAGAAGAGAAGGAGGTGTATGGTCCAGTTTTACGGAAAGATAGTAAGAGTGAGGAAAATGGTAAGAAACAAGAATGGCAGAAAGCAAGATATATACATGTACATACAACATTCCAATATTTCGGCAAAAGCCTTTTTCAAGGATTACGTACAAAGACAACACAACAGATAAAAACACGAAAAAAGAACGGATCTGTTTGTGGAAGGGGCGAATGTTTTTTTTTCTGCTGACTTGTCATTTTGTTGATTATGAGTGCGTTAGTGTTCGGTTGGATGATTGATCGTATAGTACTGGTGCTTCGTAGGATGGTTGCACCCTCCGACAACCCGAACAGACAGCACTAGCGTCAAAGAACAAATAGGCAACCTCAACATGGTGGAACTTGTAACAATAAAGAAACGTCCATACATCCCATGCAGTTCAAAAGAATCAACGATGCGGTCGTATCTTGTTACTTTTTTTGGTTCGAGACATCTTCATCAGCAGTTTACAAAAATGTTCTACAATGGCCTTCTGTCCGTGGTTGAGCCACACCCCCCCACCCCGCTTCCACCTCCCGGTTGGACTGTCCGTCCCTTGTCCTGTACTACTCACTGACTTTCAAGTCTCTATCTTGTCTGTCTGCTCTCTTACTACTCACTGACTTTCAAGTCTCTATCTTGTCTGTCCGCTCTCTTACTACTCACTGACTTTCAAGTCTCAATCTTGTCTGTCTGCTCTCTTACTACTCACTGACTCTGTCTTGTCTGTCTGCTCTCTTACTACTCATTGACTTTCAAGTCTCTTTCTTGTCTGTCTGCTCTCTTACTACTCATTGACTTTCAAGTCTCTATCTTGTCTGTCCGCTCTCTTACTACTCATTGACTTTCAAGTCTTTGTCTTGTCTGTCTGCTCTCTTACTACTCACTGACTTTCAAGTCTTTGTCTTGTCTGTCTGCTCTCTTACTACTCATTGACTTTCAAGTCTCAATCTTGTCTGTCTGCTCTTTTACTAGACTTTCAAGTCTCTACCTTGTCTGTCTGCTCTTTTACTAGACTTTCAAGTCTCTACCTTGTCTGTCTGCTCTTTTACTAGACTTTCAAGTCTCTACCTTGTCTATGTAGCATAGCCTTGTAAGTAATGATTATAGTTATTATTATTATTATTATTGTTATTATTATTAGTGGAATGATCAGGTATATAGTTAGGAGGGTATTGGGTGGCAGGATGGTGGATCAAACGGCGACAAAGAAGGTATAGTTAGAGGAGCGAGGAACGGATACTCGGTACTTCAAAGACCTGATCAAAGGTAAAACCGTATCGATAGATCTGATAGATCGTGAGAGTGGTCCAGTTCTAGAGGTGCGACTTCGCGCGCACATGCAGTAGCCCAGGGGGAACAATTGACCAGTAGATCAAAGACTGAACAGAGAACCGAAGCAGGTAACATGAAAGAGATGGTAGACTTGTTTAAATAAGGGTAACAATTGGACAGACGGAATGAAAGCGACTAACGCGTTGACGCTAGTTGCAACCGGTTTTGGGCTGCAAGGGATGACCCAATGACCCGATGACCCAATGACCGATGCAGCAATTGGAGGCGTGGTCTATGGAACGGAATTTACGAATATAAAAGGATGCAGATTCAGATAGAGAGGGATTCTGATAGATGAGGATTCAGGAGGCAGGGGGAGGTGCAGGCAGCTGCAGGTAGACAGATTAGGACTCAGCTGCAGGTAGAGAGAGAAGGATTCAGCAAGAGAGATGTAGAGATAGAGACATAGTGTTAGACTGAACCAGTGTATTAAGAGGTTGTGCAGTAATTATTACATTGAAACTTCGAGCACCGAGTTTTTGTTCTACAGTAAGAAGTATGATATTGTGAGACTTTGAGGTTATGTGCTTCAAAGAAGAATATAACGAAATGTATATAATAATGCATATTATTCCAAGCGAAGTTGTCAATTATACGTATTGATCATGTTTGACATAATAAAATGATGTCAGTGAAATGTTTTATGAGGCCTCATCTATTACCATTTATATGAAACTTCGATGTGTGATGTGATGAGGAAAGAGAAAGATAATGAACAATATAAAATAGGACACATTGTTATACTCTCTTACTATACTTTCAAGTCTCTACCTTGTCTGTCTGTTCTTTTACTAGACTTTCAAGTCTCTACCTTGTCTGTCTGCTCTTTTACTAGACTTTCAAGTCTCTACCTTGTCTGTCTGCTCTTTTACTAGACTTTCAAGTCTCTACCTTGTCTGTCTGTTCTTTTACTAGATTTTCAAGTCTCTATCTTGTCTGTCTGCTCTCTTACTACTCACTGACTTTTAAGTCTCTATCTTGTCTGTTGCTCATTGACTTTCAAGTCTCTGTCTTGTCTGTCTGCTCTCTTATTACTCACTGACTTTCAAGTCTCTGTCTTGTCTGTCTGCTCTCTTACTACTCACTGACTTTCAAGTCTCTATCTTGTCTGTCTGCTCTCTTACTACTCATTAACTTTTAAGTCTCTATCTTGTCTGTCTGCTCATTGACTTTCAAGTCTCTATCTTGTATGTCTGCTCTCTTACTACTCACTGACTTTCAAGTCTCTGTCTTGTCTGTCTGCTCTCTTACTACTCACTGACTTTCAAGTCTCTGTCTTGTCTGTCTGCTCTCTTACTACTCATTGACTTTCAAGTCTCTGTCTTGTATGTCTGCTCTCTTACTACTCATTAACTTTTAAGTCTCTATCTTGTCTGTCTGCTCTCTTACTACTCATTAACTTTTAAGTCTCTATCTTGTCTGTCTGCTCTCTTACTACTCATTAACTTTTAAGTCTCTATCTTGTCTGTCTGCTCTCTTACTACTCATTAACTTTTAAGTCTCTGTCTTGTCTGTCTGCTCTCTTACTACTCATTAACTTTTAAGTCTCTATCTTGTCTGTCTGCTCTCTTACTACTCATTAACTTTTAAGTCTCTATCTTGTCTGTCTGCTCTCTTACTACTCATTAACTTTTAAGTCTCTATCTTGTCTGTCTGCTCTCTTACTACTCATTAACTTTTAAGTCTCTATCTTGTCTGTCTGCTCTCTTACTACTCATTGACTTTCAAGTCTCTATCTTGTCTGTCTGCTCTCTTACTACTCATTAACTTTTAAGTCTCAATCTTGTCTGTCTGCTCTCTTACTACTCATTAACTTTTAAGTCTCTATCTTGTCTGTCTGCTCTCTTACTACTCATTAACTTTTAAGTCTCTATCTTGTCTGTCTGCTCTCTACTACTCATTAACTTTTAAGTCTCTATCTTGTCTGTCTGCTCTCTTACTACTCATTAACTTTTAAGTCTCTATCTTGTCTGTCTGCTCTCTTACTACTCATTAACTTTTAAGTCTCTATCTTGTCTGTCTGCTCTCTTACTACTCATTGACTTTCAAGTCTCTATTGAAAAATTTGTTTACTTTCGTCATTGTCGCTACCCCTCTTCTACTATCTAAGTAGTTGGTGCTCAGTTCATAACTCCTTCTTAGGCGAAGACTTCCTGTGTGATCGTTCTACGCGCACTTTTCAATCACTGCTTCTGCCACCTATTACTCATCCTGTCACATGTTGTGTTCTTTTTGTATGTGACCTTTGAAAAAAGCTTTTGCGGAAATAGTGGTTTGTTCTAAGCTTTTCATTTGTGCATGCACTTCTTGCTTTCTGCCATTCATTTTTCAGCGCACTTTCCTAGCTCTTTCTATCTTTTTTTTTTTTTTTGTAAAACTGAAGCATACACACATCTATTTCATTACTAGAAGCAGTTTTACCGCAGCTGTCATTTCTTTTATGTCGTGCATTAAGGCAGTACTTTATTCTTATGTAGCAACTTTCATTTTCTGCCCTCATATAGGACTAATAGTTATTGCCAGTACTGTAAGTTATTGTCAGTACTGTAAGTTATTGTCAGTAATGTAAGTTATTGTCAATACTGTAAGTTATTGTCAGTGCTGTAAGTTATTGCCAGTACTGCAAGTTATTTCAGTACTGTAAGTTATTGCCAGTACTTAAGTTATTGTCAGTGCTTAAGTTATTGCCAGTACTGTAAGTTATTGTCAGTGCTTAAGTTATTGCCAGTACTGTAAGTTATTGCCAGTACTTAAGTTATTGTCAGTACTGTAACTCCTTCTGTACTTCAGAAAGTCATATTATCACCTGCAAGACACTCTTGGATCATCATCATCATCATCATCATAATCATCATCATCACGTGCCACGCCGGTCATACTTCTCCACGAATCCCGGCCATTGACATTTCTGATTAACTCAATTGCTGATTTCTCTCCATGCCACATTGTCAGGCCTTCCAACATCTGTTCCCTCTGTAGTCCTCTGCCTTTCCTGTAGTTCTCTGCCTCTCCTGCCTCCAGTTTTGCCCGTTGTTATGATCCAAAATATTTATTTCGTCATTTCATCTTCCTCAATATTGCGCCCTTCTTAATGAAATGATTGATCCCACAAATGACAACAACAAAAGTCCAGATCAACTCTGAATTTAGCACTTCAGAAATTTTGTAGAGGAAGAAAATAATTAAAATAATTTCTGATAATGAAATATCGTTGACGGCATTATCGTCAGACATGACAAACCTGGGCTGTGTCAAATTTATACACAAATTTCTCAAAATGCATCCAGAGATAAGTTACTATAGTTGCAGGGAACGTTGGTTATGGCCTAAATGGTGGAACCTGTTAAGAAACCGATTCTCCGATTTGTTTTAGAAGTAAGGAAAGTCATAGACACAGTTTGATACAAGGTCAACGTAACAAGGCAATCGGCGACATTTTTTTTTTGTGAGAAATTTTAAAAAAAAACGTGCAGAAATAAATTCTACATTTCCGCTTCCACGTCACTCTTGTCTTTCTGATTTAGATATGGAGATGAAGATTTCAGGGTTGCATCTCAACCGTGGTTGGCTCAGTGGTTAGGTCCTCGACCTACTAATCAAGTAGTACCGGATTTAGTTCCCAGCAGTGGAGGATTTTTTTCTGCTGCTACACCATGTCGGGTCGGTAACGAATTGTAGGTGATGGTGGCCTGGATAATTTAGAGACCAAAAAAAAACAGTTCAAGAACATCCAAAAAGGAAGTAGCCAAAAAAAAACGTAAACCACCCGGGAGAGAATTTCATAACCTTCTGCGTAGATTGGTAGCAAGAAAAATATACAGCCCAGAAGTCATGAAGTTAAAAGATAGAAGACACGCACACCAATCCATCTTATTTGACACTGATCATCATTCTTCTTCAGTGTATGGAGCAATTGTGGAACTCATTTAGAAACTTCGGAAAAGTCTGGTTACAATTGGAAATGTACAGAGAGACGAAAAACGAAAAAAAAAAACCCAGTCTTTGCAGAGAAAACAAGTTACAAAAGAAAACTCTTCAACGTTGTTAGTGAACGAGCGAGGAAAGTTTGAGTGACGAGGGTAAGAATTTGGTAGAGACGAAAAAGACGATCACGGCCAGGGTAGATGACAATATGCGATCCAACCCGTCATAACGGAAACATGAATAACATTTGCCAGTGATCCAACCCGTCATAACGGAAACATGAATAACATTTGCCAGTGATCCAACCCGTCATAACGGAAATATGACTAACATTCACCAGCGATCCAACCCGTCATAACGGAAACATGAATAACATTTGCCAGTGATCCAACCCGTCATAACGGAAACATGAATAAGATAAATATTCACCACCACCACCACCATCGCCACAGATTATATATTACAACCACAGAAAACATATATATGTATGAAGCTCCACCACCACACACACCAAAAATAACTCAGGGTCCACTCAGCCTAAAAAAAAAATGGGTACCAGAGAAATCTGGGAAGGTAAATGCGGCCGTGGGTGATACTGACCACATCAGACTTTCACGTGCCGATGACCTTGGAAATACGGGCCGAACACTGTAGCCCAGTATGACTTAATGGCGTGGAAACAGGGATCTAAGTAGCGCACGGAAGACGGACTATCCTTAACCCCAAAATGTACCTCCACAACTTAACTCTCTGTAGACTTCTCATCAGAAGGGAACACTTTTGACTCACCCACGCTGTTAATCATCTACGTTTCATGGTTTTGGTCTCAAAATGTCTGTAGAATTATTGTCTTAATAAATTGTGCACTCTTTTGGAGGCCATGCCTTGCATTTCAAAATGTGCCTTCCGGTGTAGCTAACTACAGCCAGAGCTAGGTTCGGGCTTCTTGGTAGATGTGGCAAGGCTGCAGAATGTACTCTGGAATCTCAGTATCCAGCTACAGTAATCCACCTCACGGTTAGGTGTATACCATAGAGCGAAAAGTCGAGATCAAGGACAGCTCCATCATACTGATCTTGCTGACACAGTCGTCCTGGTAACTGATCTTGGTTACGCAGTCGTCCTGGTAACTGATCTTGTTGACGCAGTCATCCTGGTAACTGATCTTGGTTACGCAGTCGTCCTGGTAACTGATCTTGTTGACGCAGTCATCCTGGTAACTGATCTTGGGCTGACGCAGTCGTCCTGGTAACTGATCTTGCTGACGCAGTCATCCTGGTAACTGATCTTGGTTACGCAGTCGTCCAGGTAACTGATCTTGCTGACGCAGTCGTCCAGGTAACTGATCTTGCTGACGCAGTCGTCTTGGTATCCAAGATTTAACATGCCTGTGCTGTGGTCAATGATTCTCTCCTGTAGCCTGTCTTCTCGCAGAGCTTTCTTGATTGCCAGTCTAAAATGGCATCGTTGTCTGTAAAGAATGCCTGCTTCAGTTAGTCTGGTGCTTAGAGTTTCAGTGATAACCTGAACCCAGTGTCTCCACAAAATACTAATACATGGAGCTACAGTGATTGATAAGAGGGCTGATTTCAGCACAGTGTAAAACAGAGGCAGACAAAATATCCTAGAAACGGATAAAATAACGGATAAACAAACTGTTCTCACGAAAACAAACAAAAATTTTTAAGTCACTACCTTCTGTCCTGGAAATATGTATTGCCTGTGTCACGGCCATAACAAACTTAAACCAGAGACGTCGTATCAGATTGAGTGATTATAATGGCTTTCCAGGGGTCACCTTATGGATCTAAGCATGATCCCTAACCCTAGAAGTCACTACAAGAGAAGAGAAAAAAAACAGTAGTCGCCATCATGGTACCACGCCGGACCACACTCCGTTTGGCAGATGGAAGAAGCACATCATTTTGTTGCACAGGGGAACTGTAGGACTTAGTGTGGCCATCTCTGGTCAGCCGGAATTTGTAGTCTTTATTACTAGTCCGTACTGTAGTCTTTCATACCAGTTCCTAGTCTTTATTACTAGTCCGTACTGTAGTCTTTCATACCAGTTCCTAGTCTTTATTACTAGTCCGTACTGTAGTCTTTCATACCAGTTCCTAGTCTTTATTACTAGTCCGTACTGTAGTCTTTCATACCAGTTCCTAGTCTTTATTACTAGTCCGTACTGTAGTCTTTCATACCAGTTCCTAGTCTTTGTTACTGGTCTGCACTGCAGCTTTTGTTACTCGTCCGTACTATAATCTTTGTTAATGGTCCATACTGTAATCTTTGCTACTGGTCCATACTGTAATCTTTGTTAATGGTCCGTAATGTAATCTTTATTACTGGTCCGTACTGTAGCTTTTGTTAAAGGTCTCACAAAGCTACTAACTAAAATGCTACTAATGCTTTTTTTAAATACTAAAAATCTCCAAACACTAACTGTTGGAGCAGTGACTGCGCTAACAATTTCTGAAAACCGCTACAGCTAAACGTGTCTTTCACCTTGAATGAGGTGCTTTCTGAAATACCGGATTTATCAATACAACATTCGGTACTTTATTTTTTGTTTGTTTGTTTCTTTAATGCACAATACACATTACAGACATCAGCCGAAGGTACTACATAATTTGCAGCGAGATTTACTCTTTACACAGTGCCTACAGCGGAACCTAAGCCAAAACTGAGTAATTTTCCTCCATGTAAACTGGGCATCATCACTCTACTGGTCCGATTAGCCTCCATGTAAATTGAGCGCCATCAGTCTACTGAACCTATTAGCCTCCATGCAAACTGAGCATCATCAGTCTACTGACCCGATTAGCTTCCATCTCAGCTGAGCATCATCAGTCTACTGACCCGATTAGCTTCCATCTCAGCTGAGCATCATCAGTCTACTGACCCGATTAGCTTCCATCTCAGCTGAGCATCATCAGTCTACTGACCCGATTAGCCTCCATGTCAACTGAGTACCATCAGTCTACTGACCCGATTAGCCTCCATGTCAACTGAGTACCATCAGTCTACTGACCCGATTAGCCTCCATGTCAACTGAGTACCATCAGTCTACTGACCCGATTAGCCTCCATGTCAAATGAGCACCATCAGTCTACTGACCCGATTAGCCTCCATGTAAACTGAGCATCATCAGTCTACTGGTGTAAACTGAGCATCATCAGTCTACTGACCCGATTAGCCTCCATGTCAAATGAGCACCATCAGTCTACTGGTGTAAACTGAGCATCATCAGTCTACTGGTGTAAACTGAGCATCATCAGTCTACTGACCCGATTAGCCTCCATGTAAACTGAGCATCATCAGTCTACTGGTGTAAACTGAGCATCATCAGTCTACTGGTGTAAACTGAGCATCATCAGTCTACTGGCCCGATTAGCCTCCATGTAAACTGAGCATCATCAGTCTACTGGTGTAAACTGAGCATCATCAGTCTACTGGCCCGATTAGCCTCCATGTAAACTGAGCATCATCAGTCTACTGACCCGATTAGCCTCCGTGTCACCTGACAACCATCATCCTACTGATACGATTAGCCTTCATGCAAACTGTGCATCATCAGTCTACTGACCCGATTAGCCTCCATGTAAACTGAGCATCATCAGTCTACTGGTGTAAACTGAGCATCATCAGTCTACTGACCCGATTAGCCTCCATGTAAACTGAGCATCATCAGTCTACTAGTGTAAACTGTGCATCATCAGTCTACTGGCACGATTAGCCTCCATGTAAACTGAGCATCATCAGTCTACTAGTGTAAACTGAGCATCATCAGTCTACTGACCCGATTAGCCTCCATGTAAACTGAGCATCATCAGTCTACTGACCCGTTTAGCCTCCGTGTCACCTGACAACGATCATCCTACTGATACGATTAGCCTTCATGCAAACTGTGCATCATCAGTCTACTTACCAGATTAAGTCTCAGTCTGATTTCACTGCTTGCTTTTTTAATAGATTTGTGATAATATAGACCGGTATCGATAACCGAAGACCTCCAAAAGTTTCCCTATTTCTCTCTTTTTTTAACTTTCTCTCTTTTTTAATTGATAATTTACCACTATATATATATATATATATAAAATATGGTACTCTATTTTAAAATTTTAGAAGTCCAAAGACGCAACCTTTCCATAGTTATTAGTTGCAATATTCCCTTTTCCTCTTTTGCATTTTTCTTCTTTTTTTTTCCTTCTCTTTCGTATTTCACAGACAACGTGTTGATGTAACGTACTGAGAGATAAGAGAAACGACAACTGTGGTAAAACTGGTTCTAGTAATGAAGATAGACAGAGGTGTATGGTTCAGATTTGCAAAAGGATAGAAAGAGGAAAGCTGGCAGGAGCAAGAATGACAGAAAGTAAGAACGGTACGTATAACTTAAAAAACAACATACAACAATTCAATATTTCGGCAAATGTCTTTTTCAAGGACCATGTTTGAAAATAAAACTTAGTAGAGGTAAGTGTTTAATTTTTCTTCTATTTTTTATGTTTTATCTTTTATATGTTATTGAAAAAAAAGGCATTTGCCGAAATATTGAATTCTTGTATGTTCTTCATTCATACGTGCCCATGTTTCTTTCTGTCGCTCCATTTCATTATTTTCATAATTTATAAAATTCTATCGCACAATGCTTCACCCTATCTGTGGTCGTTGTTCAAATCCAACCCAAAATACAGTCAACGCTTAAGCAATTGTATTCTCCCAAAACCAAGGCTTGACATGTTTAAAAAAAGCTTCTCTTACTCAGCTGCCCACCTTTGGAATGCCCTACAAACTCACGTAAAACTTATAACTAATATTCGTTCTTATAACTTTAAACTTTGTCAACACCTGTTTGATATGGACTATATGCCTCCCTGAGCATAGTTTAAAGTAATTTAAAGTATGCCTTGAGTGTTGTAATTTTTAAAATACTGCTTTTCTATAAATTTGTTAGTTTTGAATGAATGTAAGAATGCAAGTTTATTTTATATTGTTGCATAAATCAGAGTGTAGAGTGTATGGACATGAGATAAGTTTATTATTTATTTATGTAATCATTTAATGTCTTCATTATTATTATGCTCATTAACAATGTGACTGAGTGAAAGCTGTATGATGAAGGGCAGAATGTTAGACGGGCCTGCGTGCCCAATTCTTAACCCTTTGAAAATAAAGTATGTTCGTTTGTTCGTTCGTTCCATAGCACGTACTTTACTGTAAAACTCTGACTTCTGATTGTGCGTTCACTTCGATCTGTTCATGTCCTTCAAAGTTTGGCACTGAAGTTGCCATTGTCCGACATTGCGTGCTCTTTCGCCAAATAACCAGTGTTTTCGAGAAACTGAGAAGGTATTGACTGCACTTAAATCGTGGTTGTGTCGCAGCCTCATTGACATACAGCCACGCCAAATGGTTGTACGTCGCTTCTGGCTAGGTTGTAGTTTGTGTCTCGAAGCGTCGCTGATTAAAAAAAAACTAGGTCACGGAGAAAGATCAATCTACTGACCCGTTTAGCCTCCGTGTCACCTGACAACCATCATCCTACTGATACGATTAGCCTCCATGCAAACTGTGCATCATCAGTCTACTTACCAGATTAAGTCTCAGTCTGATTTCACTGCTTGCTTTTTAAATAGATTTGTGATAATATAGACCGGTATCGATAACCGAAGACCTCCAAAAGTTTCCCTATTTCTCTCTTTTTTTAACTTTCTCTCTTTTTTAATTGATAATTTACCACTATATATATATATATATATAAAATATGGTACTCTATTTTAAAATTTTAGAAGTCCAAAGACGCAACCTTTCCATAGTTATTAGTTGCAATATTCCCTTTTCCTCTTTTGCATTTTTCTTCTTTTTTTTTCCTTCTCTTTCGTATTTCACAGACAACGTGTTGATGTAACGTACTGAGAGATAAGAGAAACGACAACTGTGGTAAAACTGGTTCTAGTAATGAAGATAGACAGAGGTGTATGGTTCAGATTTGCAAAAGGATAGAAAGAGGAAAGCTGGCAGGAGCAAGAATGACAGAAAGTAAGAACGGTACGTATAACTTAAAAAACAACATACAACAATTCAATATTTCGGCAAATGTCTTTTTTCAAGGACCATGTTTGAAAATAAAACTTAGTAGAGGTAAGTGTTTAATTTTTCTTCTATTTTTTATGTTTTATCTTTTATATGTTATTGAAAAAAAAGGCATTTGCCGAAATATTGAATTCTTGTATGTTCTTCATTCATACGTGCCCATGTTTCTTTCTGTCGCTCCATTTCATTATTTTCATAATTTATAAAATTCTATCGCACAATGCTTCACCCTATCTGTGGTCGTTGTTCAAATCCAACCCAAAATACAGTCAACGCTTAAGCAATTGTATTCTCCCAAAACCAAGGCTTGACATGTTTAAAAAAAGCTTCTCTTACTCAGCTGCCCACCTTTGGAATGCCCTACAAACTCACGTAAAACTTATAACTAATATTCGTTCTTATAACTTTAAACTTTGTCAACACCTGTTTGATATGGACTATATGCCTCCCTGAGCATAGTTTAAAGTAATTTAAAGTATGCCTTGAGTGTTGTAATTTTTAAAATACTGCTTTTCTATAAATTTGTTAGTTTTGAATGAATGTAAGAATGCAAGTTTATTTTATATTGTTGCATAAATCAGAGTGTAGAGTGTATGGACATGAGATAAGTTTATTATTTATTTATGTAATCATTTAATGTCTTCATTATTATTATGCTCATTAACAATGTGACTGAGTGAAAGCTGTATGATGAAGGGCAGAATGTTAGACGGGCCTGCGTGCCCAATTCTTAACCCTTTGAAAATAAAGTATGTTCGTTTGTTCGTTCGTTCCATAGCACGTACTTTACTGTAAAACTCTGACTTCTGATTGTGCGTTCACTTCGATCTGTTCATGTCCTTCAAAGTTTGGCACTGAAGTTGCCATTGTCCGACATTGCGTGCTCTTTCGCCAAATAACCAGTGTTTTCGAGAAACTGAGAAGGTATTGACTGCACTTAAATCGTGGTTGTGTCGCAGCCTCATTGACATACAGCCACGCCAAATGGTTGTACGTCGCTTCTGGCTAGGTTGTAGTTTGTGTCTCGAAGCGTCGCTGATTAAAAAAAAAACTAGGTCACGGAGAAAGATCGATTGACCTGACCCGTGAAATATCAACGTCAAGGACGAAGATGATATTATTGAACATTAGCTAAAAAAAGGGGAGCTAAACGATCTATACCAAGGATGATATTACCGCACAAATGGCTTTGTTTTTGGTGTAAATATCATCAAATGCTGGGAGAAGATAAATCGTAAATAACGATAAAAGTAGAGGAAAAATAAAAGAGATTTCTAAGAGACGGAGTCGGTGCAGAGTTGTCTTGTTTTGTTTTTTATTATTGTAGAAGAAGTAATAGAAGGGAGGAGGGATAGGCGCACGGAAGGAGTGATGTGAACTAGTATATTGCCTCTTCGTGAACGATGATTTCATCATATGCAGCTCAGTATGTCTTCAAGATGTCAGCGTAAGCTTTTGACGCACTGTAAAAATTCCGCATGCAGACACCAAGGAACATACTCTGGGATAGAAGTTATGAGGTAAGGAAGTGAATAATCTTCTTCAGAAAATGCATACATTTCCCATTGCAGCCTCTTTCTTCCGGACAGTATTTCTCATCCACAAATTTATGAAGAATCCAGCCCAGGTATCAGTCAGAATAGGAAGAAATGGCAAAAGACCATGCCACATGGGAAGTGAATCTTCACTGGGACGTTGCGTCATTTAAATCCCGTTTCCACGCCATTAAGGCATATTGGGGATACGTTGTTAGGCCCGTATTTTCCAAGACCTTCGGCACATGAAAGTGTGATGTGGTCAGTATCATGCCTGGCTGCTTTACCGTCCCAGATTTCTCTGGTACCCATTTTTAGAGGCTGGGTCAACCCCGGGGCCTTTTTGATGTGTACCGGAAAAAAAATCCCACTTCTGGGACTTGTACCCGGCACCACCGGATTAGTGAACGGAGCACATAACCACCGGATTAGTGAACGGAGCACCTAACCACCGGATTAGTGAACGGAGCACCTAACCACCGGATTAGTGAACGGAGCACCTAACCACCGGATTAGTGAACGGAGCACCTAACCATTCAGCTAACCAGGTGCTCCGAGTTCTCTGACCTATACTGTCCTTCCGACATATATGGACTGATTTCCTTCTGGACTTGATCTCTGCTACTTACTGTTAACAATGTATTAGGCAAACAGTGCACAAGTGATACTTCACTATCTGGGGACTACTTAGTAGTAAACTTACCGCTGACTACTTAGAAGTAAACTTACCGCCGACTACTTTAATCATCATCATGTAACAAAATTTACTCCATTTTTTGAAAAATCGTTTCTTTCATTCCGGGTTTTCCCCCTTATCCCCACCCCCCAACGGAGAGGTTGGGCAGGGTCTTGGCCAGCTACGGGTCTCTGACTGCTAAATCTGACAGCATTTTGTCCTCCAGGTTTATTAAATGGAACTAAATAAAAGTCCGCTAATGTAGGAGGAGGAGGGTGGAGGAGGGACGAAGCTGACGGCTGTCCATCATATTTGGCAAAATTGCTAAAAATGTGAGGAATTTTTCAGATGTCAAAATGTGAGGAATATTCTCATGAAGCATAGATATCGAGTGCCTGTTGTTTCAGTGTAGTCATCTACCCATCAGACACAACAGTGGAATATATAACAGTATACACGAAATAAGCACTTCTTATAACAGTCTACAAGAAATTAGCACTTCTTAAAATAGTCTACAAGAAATAAGCACTTCTTATAACAGTCCACAAGAAATAAGCACTTCTTATAACAGTCTACAAGAAATAAGCACTTCTTATAACAGTCTACAAGAAATAAGCACTTCTTATAACAGTCTACAAGAAATAAGCACTTCTTATAACAGTCTACAAGAAAGAAACATTTCTTATAACAGTCTGAACAAGAAATAAACAATTCTTATAGAGTCTGATCTGAAAATCAAATTGTAAAATATTATTTGTTTTCCTCTTAGCCTCTCCCACATCTATCTGTCTATCTATCTATCTATCTATCTATCTATCTATCTATCTATCTATCTATCTATCTATCTATCTATCTATCTATCTATCTATCTATCTATCTATCTATCTATCTATCTATCACACACAAATAACTTTAACTGGGTCTTTCTGGTCAGACCTTCACTCTTTGAAAATAACATTCGTCCTTGCTCTCTCTCTCTCCATCTCTCTCCCTCTATCTCCTTCTTTCTCCCCTCCCTTTCACTTCTCTCTCTCTCTCTCTCTCTCTCTTCGTATCTCCCCCTGTCTCTCCCCTCCTCCCTCTCTCCCCTCTCTCTCTCGCTCCCTGTTTCTCTCGCTCCCTGTTTCTCTCCCTCCCTCCTCCTTCTCTACCCCCCCCACCTCCCCTTTTGTACAAGTTCACACATACATTCAACACACAAATACACAACTCCAGCTAACCTATAAACCTGCAGTTAATTTCACTGGTGTGAATGTAGAATCAATTTCGTGGCCACGAACTGCACTCTCCACTCCGCACAGTTGACACGAGAGAAAAGACAAGCTGGCTCCATACATTGACTGTCAAATCTCCTCACCAACAACTCGATGATCTATTTTGCCGCAAAGTCCCTGCAGAGAGTGATCTTTCCTCCCCAGAGCCTAATCCTTAGAGGGAAGCTGGCCTCAAGTTCAAACTTTGGACCCTGGAAGAATTGACTGGAGGGAAACGTGGACAGGTGACTTGATCTGAGAGTGAAAGCTGAAAATGCATCTAAGACCTTGAATAATTGATGATTATAATCACGGACAGCTGATAACAGAATTAGAACAATAACATCATACTAGGAACTCACACTAGAGATAGTTAAAACAGTATGTGCTTTGTGCGACATCACGTGAGCCCGTATTCCTTTCTTGAATGCTGCGCTGTACTATTTTAAGCAGTTATTGGCTTAACTGTATTTCCAAAGACTCAGAAACCTTACATAGATGTGTACACCGTGTAACTATAGACTAACAACAACCTAGGAGAAGATCAACAAGACCAATACAGTGTCAGCAACAAGAACATAACCAGTCTAACATGGGTGTCAACTCAGTCATGATAATTGACAAATGGCACACTTAACATTAGTACAAATATCACAGAAGTCAGAATTTGCAATAACAAGGGAAACAATTTTAATGGGAAAATCAAACATGTGCATGAAAGGTTGCAAAATGAAAGTTTGCGAATGTAAAGCGAGATGAAGAAAATCAAAAAATGAACACAAAAACTATCCGGGCGAGTTGCGATCGCCATAGGACTCTAACTAGCACACATAAACTTTGAAAAACATACTGGCCTCGACCATACCGAAAACTACATGCACGATCTTCCAACAAGAATCACATTTGTCCTAAAACGGACATCCAAACTTTAAAAAGCTTCATAACAGTTCAAGCAACACGAACAAACCATCTGATCCCAAAACAACAAGACGTCCTCACTCTATCACATCTCAAGCAGAAGTCCCGTCCCGTGCAAAAGGAACCCCAGACCCCGTTACCAAATGGCCAATGGAAACACGGAGATACTTGATCCGTGCTTGCAAAATCACATGAGCAGTGGTCAACAACTTTTGACCACAAATAACTGGGTTATAACCCCTATTCTGTAACATGGTGCTATCTAGTAATAGCCAGTTTTTAACTTTTGATTGGAATACCATGCACTTAGCTAAGCAGCTTTCCAGTATTCTTTTCATCTATGCGTGTTGCTGAAAAAGGAAGTAGTCAGTCTCTGCGACATTTTATACTGTAGTATCAGCAAGGGAGTGAAGACGCTGTGCGATACAGTAGTTAGCGACAAATAGCTGACATGCTACGTCAGGTATTGACGAGAAAGAGAGAGAGAGGATAGAGAGCGATAGAGGGAGAGAGAGGAGGAGAGAGAGGGAAACATACGGAGAGAGAGACAGAGAGGGAGAGAGACGGAGAGAGAGACAAAAAGGGAGACATATGGAGAGAGAAACAGAGAGGGAGAGAGACGGAGAGAGAGAGCTCGGACGAATGTAACTGATCAAGACCCTATCCCACCTCTCTTTCTTATTCCCAGTAACAGGTCTAGCCTGGCCACCGTAGTACACATGGCAGTGGAATCTGCTAAAGAAGCACTACACATCTTTTGCTTTTTAGCTCTACTCAGAGACTGAAAATAAAGCTGCCTTGGCTGCAGAGAACACCAGCTCGCACAGAAGAAGATTGTAGTAACAAATTCTCAGTCTCCAAACTATCTTCTCTCTATCGACGTCCTCATCCACCCTTTCTTATTTACTTTCTCGGCTTCAAACGATCTTTAGTTCTGTTTAACCACTTCCTTTCTTCCTTCCGCGCATGCCTATAGGTTTTTTTTTTCTCACAGTAATGTTCAGGTTGTGTTTACTATGAGCTTATATATTTTCAATGGCAACATACCGATGCGAAAATGGACACTAACAAATCAATAGAAAAGAGATTAACAGCATTTGAAAGGAAATATTATAGAAGGGCACTTAGAACATCATGGATAGAACGAAAATCAAATAAAGAGCTATTGATGGGATTACATGTGGCAGAAAACTGGCTGTTAACAGTATAAAAATTAGAAAGCTGAGATACTTCGGCCACATCAAGAGGCACAGGACCTTGTTGAGGTTGACTGTAGAAGGCATAGTACCCGGCAAAATAGAAAAGGGGCAATCTCGCCGCAGGTGGACTCATGACATGTCTTAAAGGACATCACGGAAAGTCTGAATGTGTCACTGCAATACGCTGATCTACTTACGCAAGACCATACTGCATTCATAGAGTCTGTGAGAGGGACAGTGCTCTGGAAATGACTTGTCGCATGAATGAATGAATGTCCAAGTTCCTTCATACCACATAACTTTAGTATTTCCAATCCATTTGTGCTTTTTTTTTCCCTTGATGAATTTTACACTGCAACATGATGCTGACTTCTAGGGCGTGGCTAATGTTCTTATCAAGGACCTGAGAGACACGGAAGGTTTTAGAAAGGATGTGGTTTTGTAGAATGAGCATATTTATATGTACTATGCAGTCTTATAATCAACGTATGATTTGGACAATAAGCGAAGCTACTTTCCGATGGTCGCTGGAAGTAGAAGGGGAACAGGCATGGGAATGTCCCGAGCGCTACTAGCGCTTGCTTCTAGAATTAACCTTTAGGTGAAGGTAAAATAAACTACTGAAACATTTTTACCGTGCTCTGAGATGTGTGAGCACGTTCTGAGTTGTATGTTATGAGATGTGTGGGCACGTTCTGAGTTGTATGTTATGAGATGTGTGAGCACGTTCTGAGTTGTATGTTATCAGATGTGTGAGCACGTTCTGAGATGTATGAGCACGTTCTGAGATGTATGTTCTGAGATGTATGAGCACGTTCTGACATGTATGAGCACGTTCTGAGATGTATGAGCACGTTCAGAGATGTATGAGCACGTTCTAACATGTATGAGCATGTTCTGAGATGTATGAGCATGTTCATGGATATGGATTCTTACATAAGAAAGTCTATGGACAGAAACGATAAATCCGCAGTTAACGTGATAGTACGTATCAACCTTACGTTGATTGCCGTAAAGGGCAGTGGAACAGACGTGGGAATGCCCTGCCTGCAGTGACGGTGCTTCATGAAATCAACCCATTATTTTTCTTCCAAAGAAGTCGATACTACGTCTGAACAGAGTTAAATGTGAGATATTTACGCAAAGACACTTACCTTTCCAGCAGGGAATTAAGGTCTATGCTCCAGTTGTAAAAGAAATACTGGACGATACATGCTAGGAGATGCTCAAATACCAAGTTAGATGTTCTGTTTTTTTTTTGTCTCTGAGTTGTGCATGCTAGAGTATGATGATGATGATGATGATGATGGTCTTAATTAAGCTATCATCAGAAAGCTGCTTCTTTGAGAGTCAGGGGTAAACCAAGCATTTGTGGAGACGATGTTCCAGAACAGAGTCACTGGTCTTTTAATCAAAGATCTTGTATCCCACGTTAGCACCACAGAAACAGCTGGGAAGCCTCTTAATCTTGAGCAAGAAGAAGATGAAGATCGACCGTTCCCTCTAGAGAAGACCTAGAACATCCACACAAACGCGTTGACGAAAAAAAAAAAAACAACCAGATAAACAGCTGAGCCTATAAAACACCACTCCAAAGCATCAAGATATCTTCCAGCGAAGATTAACCAGATCATGTTGGTTGATATATAGAGACAATTACAAAGGAATTATCAAGAAACTTCTTTAAAAAACATAATTTCTTTCGGGTTTGTACATAGCAGATCACAGAGATAGCAGAAATGAAACGAAAAAGCAAAGAAGGAGGACAGCATGCATGTACAACATCTGGCCATACAATCAGCTCTTGCTGACCGTTTCTATAATAAGCCCATTATTCATGCCACATTCTTCAGTCTCCATGCCGGCCATAGCTCATCGTTTCTTCTCAGTTCTTGGATTGCCTGGCCTCCCCGGGGGCTGGAACCAGTTCCTGCTCAAATCATCAGTTGGCATGCCTGTGTCGAAATTGTTATCAGGTACTGGACGAGTCTGAATATAAATCTTTCGTTCAAGGCCCCTACTTTCGTGTTGGTGAGTTTCTTCCGCTCATTTGTACTGCGTCCTATTTTTCTTGCACAAAATAAGGAAAGGATTGTAAATAGATTCACACATACATTTCTACACTTAGCACTTTTCAGAATTTAGCGTAAAACTGAATATGTAGAATATCTGAGTGTAATGTTAAGATGAGTGTGGTAAATCATTTCAGGCGTTTGTGGAAATCCTTTGCGGAAGCTTCGTGTGCATTGTGCACTTAAAGGTTCACAGAGAGAGAGAGATAGAGAGAGAGAGAGTAATCTTGAGAGAAAAAAACATCCGTGCTAACTCATTTTTATTGTTCTGTTGTTCTTGTTATTGTTGTTCTTGTTCTTGTTCTTCTTGTTCTTCTTCTTGTTCTTCTTGTTCTTCTTCCTGTTCTTCTTGTTCTTGTTCCTGTTCTTCTTGTTCTTGTTCTTCTTGTTCTTGTTCTTCTTGTTCTTTTTCCTGTTCTTCGTGTTTTTCTTCCTGTTCTTCTTGTTCTTGTTCCTGTTCTTCTTGTTCTTGTTCCTGTTCTTCTTGTTCCTGTTCTTCTTGTTCTTGTTCTTCTTGTTCTTGTTCCTGTTCTTCTTGTTCTTGTTCCTGTTCTTCTTGTTCTCGTTCTTCTTGTTCTTGTTCCTGTTCTTCTTGTTCTTGTTCTTTTTTGTTTTTGTTCTTCTTTTTGTTATTCTTGTTCCTGTTATTCTTGTTCTTTTTCTAGTTGCTTTTGTTGTTCTTGATCTTGCTGCTGTTGCTGCTGCTATTACCACCAATGCCACTACCACTACTACTATTACTACTACTACCACTACCACTACTATTGCCACTACTACCACTGCTACTGTTACTACTACTATCACTGCGACCACTACTACTATTACTACTACTACTACTACCACCACCACCACTACCACTGTTACTATTACTACTATTACTGCTACTACTACTACTACTGCAACTACCACTACTACCACTTCTACTAATACTACCACTACTACTATTACTACTACTACTACTACTACTACCACTACTACCACTGCTACTATTACTACTACTACCACTGCTACTATTACTACTACTACTACTACTACCACCACTACCACTACTACCACTATTACCACTACTACCATTGCTACTATTACTACTACTACTACTACTACTACTACTACTACCAGTACTACTACTATTACTACTACTACTACTACTACCACTACTACTACTACTACTACCAGTACTACTACTATTACTACTACTACTACTACTACTACCAGTACTACTACTATTACTACTACTATTACTACTACTACTACTACTACCAGTACTACTACTATTACTACTACTACTACTACTACTACTACTACTACCAGTACTACTACTATTACTACTACTACTATAGCTACTTTTTCTCTTCTCCATCCTTCAATTTCTTTAAACAGTGTGGCGCTATTTCGCTGCAAGTGTGCATTATATGTTATAAAGTTAATCCGATGTATTAGTTATACCGTGTTTGTAAATGTGCAGATAAGAGGATAATTGTTTTGATATTCTACATTCTGTTCCTGCTGTTTATGTTGCTTACACGTGAATTAAACTGAGTAATGAGGAAGAGTGATGATGAGAGACAAAGGGCAGAATGGGAGAGTGTCGAATTCTTCACCGTTTCAAATTAAGTGTGTTCGTTCTCTCACTCTCTCTTGCCTTCTCTGCTTTTCCCTATTCTCTGTTTGTCTGTCTCTCTTTCTCTCTCTCTCTAAGGGCAGAATGTAAGACGGGCCTGCGTGCCCAATTCTTTACCCTTGAAAAATAAAGATTATTCATTCATTCATTATATATATATATATATATCTGTTCGTTAGAGGCGCACGTCCTACAGATATTATAACTTACGTTGTTGAATTACTGGCCCCGAAGCTGTGTCTAGCACTACCAACTGCCAGTTAAAATAAGCCAGATCGTTAATCTTCCAGGTGACCCAGTCCACTTCTGTCAAAACCGGCATTCTGGATCTTACAACTGGGTGCACTAAGCTATTAAGTCTGATAAATGGCCTCCACTCTTCCTTTCATCCCCTTCTCTTTTGTTTTCTTACCTTCTATGTTGAGAAAAAGAGAGAAAGAATTCTTTCTGAATCGATGAAGGAAGTTACTAGAGCTTCCAGCACAATAATAATGCTTCCATCACTTGCTCAGTGTAACTTCCAGTATTTATGGAATATATTTCATTTATTGTTCATTGAATTTATAACAATAAGGCTTGATATGTAAATGATTTTTAACCTTGCTTTACTTGCAGAATTCCGAAATATTCACTCATCGCTGTCTAATATCAAACACATTCCGTGTTTTAAATTTTACAGAAGGCAGTTTTTTTTTTAAATACCAGACTTGCTCATGAAGGCAGTAATCATTTAGTACTATAAAAAAGCACCAGTTATTTTGATTAAGAAATGAACAATAATAATTTAGTTTTAAATATTTAAACAGTATTACTTTAATTTTAAAAAAAGCAAGAGCTATCCATATAGATCTCAGTTAGAAAAATTCTAAATGGAAGGAAACATGATTAGAGAATATAGGGTTCGCTAAGATCTAACTCTTGGACATGGAGGTTTATATTAGAAAGAATCATATAAGAATGATTTTTAAAACAAAACAAAACAAAACAAAACAAAACAAACAAACAAACAAAAAAACAGGGAAGAACTGAGTTGTTAGCATGTTCGAGGTTCTGAAAGCAAATCTTGCGACTATAAAAGGCGGAATGAAACAAGCGAAGGTATTCTGTTTCCCAGTGCAAGAAAATTTCAAGAAAAGCTTGGAACGAAGATGGCGCAAACTGCTACTTAACAAGGGGGGGGGGGGGGGGAGGGGACTGGAGAATACAGGTTAAGAAACAAAACAAACAAAAAAAAAAATTCCCGTTTCCATGCCATTAAGACATATCGCGGACACTGTGTTAGGGCCGTATTTCCACGGCTTGCGGCACATGAAAGTGTCATGTGATCAGTATCACGCCCTGGCCTCGTTTACCTTCCCAGGTTTGTTTTTTTTTACAAGTTGCGAGGACTCGGGAGAGAAAAAAACAAACTCCCACTGCTGAGACTTGAACCCGCTACCACGGGGTTAGTAAACCGAGCGCCTAACCACTCAGCTACCCAAGCCACCTGCAGAGTACAGGACGCTGTAAAAAAGAAAAAAAAAACAACATGATAATCAGTGGTCTTTAAACTTAATAGATGAGATAAGTAATAGAGACAGGAATCTAAAGCCTCCAGATAAATAAGATAAAGATACCAACCAGAGACATACACGTATTTATAGACCATTAGATAGATGCAGTGCAGTGCTAGATTAAGCCACATGAACGAACAAAACACTCGTTTATAGATCCAGGAAAGCTCTCACGGTAGATAACCACCAACAATTTAATGCAAACGTGGCAGCAATGAAAGTCACCAGGACAATTCTTCAGCCACAGTTGTCGCCGTACTTCCGTCTTGCGTTAGTAACGGTATCCATCTTAACAAGTTTATAAGATCTTGAAGCTCCAGTGCGAACGTTAGTCCAGAACAGATTATGAGAAACTCTGAGAAGTAAGCAAGTTATGGCCGAGTTTCTAGAATTTGATACGTTTCTCTAAGATAGTTAAAACTGGATTGGTGATACCGGATATGGGCAATTTCTTGGCGTGATGGACAATAAAGGGAGATTACCTGCTTGGTGAATGCGCATCAGACTGTAATCAGATATCGACTTTGGCCTCGGACAAAAAAAATGTCTGTTGTTTGTAGAGTGAAATGTTGAAATTGTCTGCCTCCTGGAGAAACAAAACCAGGGCAGCATATACGTGCCAGAAGGAAAAAACTGTAGGAGAATTACTGTGACTAGAATAATGGACACCCATAAGTCGAGATGTTGCCTGGTCACGAGAGAATAAAGCACAAACCACACGGTCATTTCGCCACTCTTATCTTGCCATTGCTGTTTCTATAGCACGGCACGGGCACAGACGCTGTCCGGTTGGCAATCAGCGACCCAGAGCTGACATGCGAACCATAGCCGACCAGGACCTTATTCCCCTTGGTACCCCCCAGTAACAGGCTTAAGCTGGATAACTGGACATGGATCGCCATAGTCCCCAGGGGGTGGATTCTGTTAAAGAAGTATAGAACACGCTTCTGGCTTCACTCAGGGAGTGAAAAAACAGTCGCCATAGCCAGCTTCCAGACCGATACGATGCCGTGCACTTCCAGAGAGACAAGGCAAGACAAGACAAGGCAAGGCAAGGCAAGACAAGACAAGACAAGGCAAGGCAAGACAAGGCAAGGCAAGACAAGGCAAGGCAAGGCAAGACAAGACAAGACAAGGCAAGGCAAGGCAAGGCAAGGCAAGGCAAGACAAGACAAGGCAAGACAAGGCAAGACAAGACAAGGCAAGACAGGACAAGGCAAGACAAGGCAAGGCAAGACAAGGCAAGACAAGACAAGGCAAGACAAGACAAGGCAAGGCAAGGCAAGACAAGGCAAGGCAAGGCAAGGCAAGAAGAGACAGGACAGGACAAGGAGAGACAAGGCAAAACAAGGCAATGTGAGACAAGACAAGGCAAAGCGAGACAAGACAAGGAGAGACAAGGCAAGACAAGACAAAGCAAGGAGAGACAAGCCAAGACAAGACAAGGAGAGTCAAGGCAAGACAAGACACGGCAAGGCGAGACAAGCTAAGGCGAGACAAGACAAGGCAAGACAAGACAAGGCAAGGCAAGACAAGACAAGGCAAGACGAGACAAGACAAGGCAAGGCGAGACAAGGAGAGACAAGGCAAGACAAAGCAAGGAGAGACAAGACAAGACAAAATAAGACAAGGCAAGGCAAGACAAGACAAGGCAAGGCAAGACAAGACAAGACAAGACAGGACAAGGCAAGAAGAAACAAGACAAGACAAGGCAAGACAAGACAAGGCAAGGCAAGGCGAGACAAGACAAGGCGAGACAAGGCAAGACAAGACAACGCAAGACAAGACAAAGCAAGGAGAGACAAGACAAGACAAGACAAAGTAAGACAAGGCAAGACAAGATAAAGTAAGGCAAGGCAAGGCAAAACAAGGCAAGACAAGGCGAGACAAGACAAGACATGTTGTTTCTAGCGATAATGATGTTTCCAAATGACTTTTGCTACACTAACGGCACTGTAGTGTAGACCATAGTTATTTATCAGCTCTTCACACGGTTGATTCTCAGAAGAAAACATCGCGGGCATACGGGACCATATTTCAACGAAACACAGTTTGGCTAGAAATTTGTATGTACAGTATAAGTTACGATTACGAATGCGATCACGTGTTTTGCAGAAAGAAGAAAAGGTTTATATTTAAAAGCTATAAAGCGTAGCCATACAACATTTGAAATATCTTGAAGCGTCCAACTGGCTGGACACAGTCCGCTGTAAAAAATTACTACTAGCAAAAGTTGGAACTAATGTCCAGTTTATTCTAAAAAAAAGAGGACTTTTTAAGATAAATAAACCAAAGTGGAATTATCTTTTGCCTAGGGCATTGTCTGGGTGCCTCGAAAGTGTTTAAGTGCCGGGCCTTTAACATTGCCTTGGAGTAACCTGCTGCGGAGTCCATCTTCTAGTTCAGTGTGACCTTTCATCGTTCCGACAGCCACATTCTTTGTTTAACGTCAAGGGCATGGGAAATGAAGAAATTTAGAACAGGGAAAGTACATGGAAAATGTGATAACTTGATACTGTATTTATGAAAACTCGAACTGAGAATTGGCGGAAACAAAATACAAGGATTATTCCAAAAATCAACGTCCGACAGGGTGTTTAAATAAAAAACAAGCAAACAGTTGCCCTAGTGACATGGCACATTTCTTTACCAACCAAATAAGTAATTTCTCGCTAAATGCCAGCCCCCCAAAAGTCCATGTTGTTAGCTCTGCGTGAGTAGCTACCGAGTAAACATGGGTTCTTGTAATTGTGCCAGCTGTGAGATCCATGATGTGACAAGAGCGACAGTCAATAGTGAGCGATGAAGTCGTTCAAAAAGTGTCAAGAAATCATGCGTGAAGTCGCCTCCTTTTTTTCACGGTCTGAGATCTTTCTGATGAAATCCATCAACTGAGGAGAAGTCTGTATTTAAATTATCACAGAGATTTCTTGGTCCTTTTTTTTTTTTTTTGAGACTGAATGTGTATCCACTGTTCGGACTGTTCCTTCGTCTCCGATTCACGAATTTGAACCAATATCGTCTACCTAGTCACGATTAATTCCCCCCCCCCCCCTCCCTCCCCAACCGATAGAACAGAAGAAACGTTAACGTTGGGCCCAGTCTTTGAACTCTATGAATGTCAGTCAGTTTTGCTGGCATCCACCGTGCACAGATAACCCAGTCTCTCTGTACGTCTTCCTGGAGCTTGTACCTGCGCCAAAGAAGGAGACTTTGATTATCGTCGGAAGGAAATGATCCGCTAACGGAAGTAGAAAAAAAAAACAAAAACTAGATGCGAAGAACTGGACTGAGACCACCAAGACCGTTATCAGAGGTCGGAAATTTGATCAGACTATTTGAGTCTGAGGTCATCGCGTCTAGACATCTTTCTGCTGTTATATAAAAATATGTTTTTTTATCAGTTTCTTGATATTTTGTGGTGAAATCATAGTCCAAAACATAATGTCTTTATCGCTTGGCCCTTAGAGAAACTTTCTTCCTGTCGTTAACTAGTTCTTCCAGATCCGGTCTGCTGGTTTTCAGCGATGGTAGATGTGACAATGCAGAGATCTACACTTCATCTACCACAGTGGGTTTATTTTTAAAGTCAAGTTTCATTTATTTGTATTTTATCTAACCTCCTTTTCTCAGAATATTGCACAAGACGAGAAGCAGACAGTGGAAACAAACGATACAGTGTGCATTAACTCTCATACCACGGGGCCAAAAATCCAAAGACTAAACGGGAAAAAATTTCATAAAATAAACAGACTCGCCATGTTTTTAATCAGAAAATGATCTTTTGCTTATCAGTTTAAAATCTCTCTGTATCCCCCAACAGTAGAAGTTAAAGTCCCTTATAGCTTTCTTTTGGTTTTTATTTTTAAGTGTTCTGTGTTTTTTTTTTTAACAAAATTATCTACAGGTACGAGGTACAAACGATTTTGAAAAGATTTTTGCATCCACGTCCCGTGATACCCAGTTACATACGGAAGGGAATAAATAAATAAAAAAAATATAAGAAATGTACAATAGTTATGATTTTTTTTAGAGCACTGATTATTAAATAGCTGAAAGAGTGGACCTGTGCACGCCCACGCTTTTGTATAACTGTCAGCCTAGAAGAAGAAGAAGAAAAAAAAAGACACAAGAATTTAAAGAAACAGTTGACAGCATCCTTAGAAACACCGGCCTTTCATTCAGGCAAACAAATAAACATGCGCAAATTTGATCGCGTCTTGATATTTGCCAGCTCATAAGGTCAACCCCTGCGAATGCAGTCCACTTTTCCCGAGACTTTTCCCGGTTTAGTCAGGTCCAGACAATGAGAATCCAAGGAGATAATGAGCTCATTGTCTCTCCTCTTCTTCTGACGTGTTCTCTCCTCATCATCTCAAGTGTTCTTTCCTCATCTTCTCAAGCGTTCTCTCCTCATCATCTCAAGTGTTCTCTCCTCATCTTCTCAAGCCTTCTCACCTCATGTTCTCAAGCGTTCTCTCCTCATCTTCTCAAGCGTTCTCTCCTCATCTTCTCAAGCGTTCTCTCCTCATCATCTAAAGTGTTCTCTCCTCATCTTCTCAAGTGTTCTCTCCTCATCTTCTCAAGTGTTCTCTCCTCATCTTCTCAAGCGTTCTCTCCTCATCTTCTCAAGCGTTCTCTCCTCATCATCTAAAGTGTTCTCTCCTCATCTTCTCACGCGTTCTCTGCTCATCTTCTCAAGCGTTCTCTCCTCATCATCTCAAGTGTTCTCTCCTCATCTTCTCAAGCGTTCTCTCCTCATCTTCTCAAGTGTTCTCTCCTCGTCTTCTCAAGCGTTCTCTCCTCATCTTCTCAAGCGTTCTCTCCTCGTCTTCTCAAGTGTTCTCTCTTCTCAAGTGTTCTCCCCCTATCTTCTCAAGTGTTCTCTCCTCATCTTCTCAAGCGTTCTCTCCTCTTCTTCTCAAGTGTTTTCTCCTCATCTTCTCAAGTGTTATCTCCTCATCTTCTCAAGTGTTCTCTTCCTCATCTTCTCAAACGTTCACTCCTCTTACTTCTCAACAAGTAACACAAGTCTCAGATCAGTCCTTGTGAAACGTGCACCAATGATTTAAAACTTAGAAAAACATCATAATAAGCTAGTGAAATGTCTTATGAGTGCAAACTAACATGATCACTGCGATGAGAAATAAGAAAGAAAATAACGTTTTATAAACTTTCCAAACCGAAGTTGTTAATATAAACATTCTGAGGGGCTCGTTGTCTTTTCAGTACTCACAGCAGTTGTTTTGTTTCCAGTTTCTTTGAAAGACACCAGAAGGTCCAGATACACAGCGCCTGGGCTATTGGTTGACACGTGCCCTAATTAAACGTGCTTTAACAAGACTGGCACAGTGTCCATGTCAACTCCGCGCAGATAGGCAAGACTTTTGAGCAAACATGCATTTCCTGTGTAGAAGATTAGTTGGAGCTTCGCTGAGCAAGCACAGAAGACGTCAAAGAACACGTTTACACGCTGTTTACATTGAGATCCATTCTCTTCATAGTTTAGGCTTTTCTCTAACAAGACTTCCGGCTTGTGAGCACCGAAGCTGCCAAGTGTACCGAGTCTTATGTTGTGTCCTTATATTGGAAGTTGTGATCCCCAAATTGGCAGATTTTGCTGAACATATTGGCCAGGGTCTGTTGAATGTGTTGGCTGGATCTGTTGAACGTATTGGAGGGATTTACTGGAAAGCTTGACATCGCGGTATCTTCTTATCTGCGTGCACGTAGAAGCGTACAGTAAGCACAGCGTGCTGTAATAGTGATTATGATAAGTAAAATCGTTAATTGCATCTCTATCAAATTAACAACAACAACAACAACAATAGCCTAACAGTTATCGCTTATATACCAGTTTCCCAGAGTTCACCGAGTGGACACTTTGAAACTAAGGGGTTAATGGTACCAAAGTTGGAACAGATGATATAGACAAGGAAAATTTCCAGGATCGACATGGTAGCTCACCAGAAGACGACAATGCAGAAAGACCTAGAATTTATGCGGTTTACACTCCACTGTCACTGGAGAGACACCTCTTCACCAGAAAGAAACACATAAACTGACTTGATACTTACAAAATTGTCGTGGCAGAAACTTCCCATGTGTTATTCCTCTGTCTCAGGGATGAAGAGAAGAGTCTGTGAATTGAATGCTCACGCATTCTTCTTCGTGCCTTTAGTACTAAACTGACAGTGAATGTCGTGTGACAGTCTAATGATGAGTAATGAAGGTTGTAATGTTAAATAGGCATTTGAGGCCAGTTCTTCACATCCATCCATCCATCCATCCATTCGTCCATTCGGTCATCCGTCCATTCGTTCGTCTGCCCGTCCATCAATGCGTCCATCCATCCATCCATATATCCACCCATCCATATTCCTTTCTTCCGTCCGTCCATCCATCCATTCATCCATCCATTCGGTCATCCGTCCATTCGTCCGTCTGCCCGTCCATCAATCCGTCCATCCATCCATCCATATATCCACCTATCCATCCTTCCTTTCTTCCGTCCGTCCATCCATCCATCCATCCACCCGTCCATTCGTCCGTCCGTCAATCCGTCCATCCATCCATCCATATATCCACCCATCCATTCTTCCTTTCTTCCGTCCGTCCACCCATCCATCATCCATTCATCCGTCCGTCTATCCACCCATCCATCCATCCATTCGTCCGTCCATCCATCCATCCATCCATCCATCCATCCATCCATCCATCCATCCTTCCTTTCTTCCGTCCGTCCATCCATCCATCCTTCCTTTCTTCCATCCATCCATTCATCTGTCCATCCATCCATCCATCCATCCGTCCGTCCATCCATCCACCATCCATCCATCCATCCATCCATCCTTCCGTCCATCACTCCTTCCTTCCTTTCTTCCTTCCGTCCATCCATCCATCCATCCATGCATATTTTTTTTCAAAGTGTGAGGCGATTTAACTGTATGTGTGAGTAAAAGAACGTTTTATTAATTATTCAGATGTGTTAGTAACGTGTTATTTATGAATGTACGGATAAAATGATAATTGTTTTGTTATTTTACATTTTACTCGTGTTCCTCGTGTTATTGTATACCCGAATTAAACTGAATTATTGGAAAGAGTGAATGATGAGAGACAAAGGGCAGAATATCAGATGGGGCATGTGTGCCCAGTTCTTCACTCTCTGCGATCAGTCAATCAATCAATCGTCATATCTTTCTATTTTCTTTTTAATTCTTAGCGTTCTCTCTCCCTTTCTTTGCTTTGCTCTTTTATCCTTTCTGTCACACGGGCAACACCCAGCTCTTTCCAACAAATTCCAACAAATTCCCGATGGATCGCACGTGTCTTCTGGGAGATATTTGCTGGGGGATTTGCTGGGGGGCTCTGCTGCTCCAAAAACCTGACTTCTCTATAGCAGACTTGCACTTCAGTTTGCCTGCAAAAACATCCCAAGTTTGAAGGGATTAGATGTGTGACCGCAAACCAAACTCCCCAACAAACAAAACAGAGTCTGTGACACTCTCCGTTTTTTGTTTTTGTTTGTTTTGTTTTTGGAAAGTGAGAAGTGAGGTCGGTTTGTCATGCACGCATTCAGATCAGTAAAAAATGTCTCAGATTCGATGCGTGCTAAATAATTTTTGCAGAACATCACGATATATTGTGGTCGCCAGCTCATATTTTAAGAATCCTCACAAGTATGGTAGGTAATCATCATCATCATCAGTCCTCTGTACTCCAAATGGAGCATAAGGCAACAACAAAACTTCTCCATCTAATCCTGTCTTGAACAAGTTGGGACACCTCAAACCTTGCCTTCCCGGCTTCCTCTAGTTCTTCCTGTACTGTGCGTCTCCTCCATGTCCGTGGTAGGTAAGCAATCTTCCTGTATTGTGCGTCTCCTCCATATCCGTGATAGGTAAGCAATCTTCCTGTATTGTGCGTCTCCTCCATATCCGTGGTAGGTAAGCAATCTTCCTGTATTGTGCGTCTCCTCCATATCCGTGATAGGTAAGCAACCGGATAAATGTAAAATTTCTTCATGGATTACTATGTACTTGTGATCATGCGATTAAAACGGCATTCTGCCTGCTTGTGATCATGAGATTAAAACGACATCCTTTCTGCTTGTGATCATGAGATTAAAACGACATCCTGTCTGCTTGTGATCATGAGATTAAAACGACATCCTGTCTGCTTGTGATCATGAGATTAAAACGACATCCTGCCTGCTTGTGATCATAAGATTAAAACGACATCCTTTCTGCTTGTGATCATGAGATTAAAACGACATCCTGCCTACTTGTGATCATGAGATTAAAACGACATCCTGCCTACTTGTGATAATGAGATTAAAACGACATCCTGCCTACTTGTGATCATGAGATTAAAACGACATCCTGCCTACTTGTGATCATGAGATTAAAACGGCATCCTGCCTACTTGTGATCATGAGATTAAAACGGCATGCTGACAACGTTTTCCTCCTCCCTCCCACCACCTTTTTTCACGACAGATAAACATTGGAAGAATTAGGAGCCAATGTTAATTTCAGTCGGGTTAGAGATTCAAAATTCTGGAAAGATCCAAATTTGCAAGAAGCGCCCGCCATTAACACTTCATCAATGTGTGTGAGAAAACGTGCTCTCCGAAGTACTCAACGTGCACGAGGTAATGGCTGGCATGAGGTAAACAGGTCGTATATGTCAAATGTCAGAGGTCAAAAAGTTAGTTTAGTTTTATTTAGAGAAAGTATACTGTGAAAGATGTATGTGTGTGGGGGAGGGGTGATATGTAGATAAAGATGAAGCCGTGATATATTAAACAAGGATCTTGGTGCAGGTTATCCAATTGGTTATACACTATTCTAATTCTGTTCTGCGTATGATGCCTGCTTGTTTCGTATGTCTGACTTCTCAGTCCTACATTTCACTAGTATTATCCCTTAGTAACTCTGAGCTTAAACCTCTACTGTATTTGACTCCACAGTATTAACCAGTGTATAAAACGACAGACAGTCAAGACTTCTCTCTTTCAAACAGTCGGCGTCCACCTCTTTCGTCCTTACTTCCTTGTCGGCTTTAGCGCCTGCTTGGAGTCTTTTGTTGGGTGTCTGTTGGTGTCTTCTTCGTCTTCGTTCGCTTCTACCACCAAGACCACCCCATGGTCCTATTGAATTTACTCCTGTAGTCCCACAAGACATCCCTGAGAGAACCACAAGAGGTTCAGAATATCGTGGGGCTTGGACCTGTATTTTCGGTGCGTCACAGAAGCGGGATTGCGTGACATTGCGGTTTTCGTTGCACCAGTTTAATCTAGAGTTGGACTTTCTCACCGGAAAAACTCGATGTCTTTTGGATATCAACATATACCCGCCGAGTGAGAGGTGATTGCCCATCCAGTCTAGATGTGGACTTTCTCATCGGAAAACCTCGACGTGTTTTGGATAAAAGTATATCTCCGCCGGGTGAGAGGTGGTTGCCTATCTAGACTGTACTGGTTCAGTGTCTCCGACTTCAAGATTTTGTGGTCGTGGCCGCTACCCTTCCTAGTTGTGACCAGGACGGAGCTTTTGTCCAGGAGGACGAATCCTGGCCACTAGCAAGTTTCACCCCTGGGTTAAGCCGGTTTAGGCATATTATCCCAGTATGGACGTATTTAGAACGTGACCGACCTTTAGAGCGCAGGTACCGTGACATGAGTAGTCATCAAGTTTCACCCCTGGGCTAAGCCGGTTTAGGCATATTTCACCAGTATGGGTGTATATCATACATGGCCGGCATCTAGAGCAGAAGTGCCGTGGTATGAGTAGCTCTCGCCGCAAGACTACTGGACATACCGATTAAACTTCACTTTATCCTTTCCATCACCTTTTTCGCAGCAGCGCCTCACGACAGTCAATCATAATCACATTTTTGCATTTTCTTCATTGGCCGAGAGGAGTTTCACTCCACGCGCGGCAGCCGAAGAATGTGGGTTAAGCCGGTTTAGGCAATCTGCCCAGTATGGGTGTATATAGGACGTGGCCAGCCCCTACCCAGAGGTGCCGTGATTTGAGTAGCCCTGACCTCGAGACTACTGGTTACTTCACTTAATTCTTTCCTTCACCTTTTCCACGGCTGCGCCGCACGGAAACTCTAATCGCTTTTTTTCTTCACTGGCCGGGAGGAGTTTCAGCCCACGCACGGCAGCTGAAGAATCTTGCCAGCAGAGGGTTTTTAATCAGAGTTTTCCTTCTCCTAGATGAGCTACCAGCCAAGACTCTCATCTATCCGAAGCGTCTGGTTTCCAGGCGCCAGATGTTCGCCTTTCGCCCTTCTCCTGTCAGTTTGAACAGTTTCGCCACGAGAAGGCCAGGAGCTGGACGTGGACTGTCAGAGGCTATTTGAGACGCACGCCTTAGAGACATTTAATTGAAGTGGAGAGCATATCCCCCACCCCACGTCCGGCTATAACAGTCCTTAGAACCTGTTGGTGTCTACTTGGTGTCTGCTTACTATACGCTTACAGACCACCTCTCTCAGGTACGGCAGTCACTCAGTGGCAACGCAGGTTGCAGCTATGGAGATTATGATGGCTTTATCCGATGCAAGTGGTGACATAATGACGATGACGATGAGTGGAAAACAGTGACAGTGACAATTCTAAATAACACGACGTGACGTTATTCCTGCAAGACAGCATATATGATTCCAGGCGTCTACTAGCGTCAAGAAGACTTCCACGCCAACAGAATCATATCATATTCTAGATCCACTATTCTGTACTACAAAAACCACTGCCGACAACTAAGACACAGACTAAGTTCCTACACTACAAACTACGTCCTACTCTAACAAAACTAAGAACTTGCTTCTCTTGATCATCTGATCAGTCTCTACTTCTAAGTCTGTTGTGTAAATAACAGTTATTTTGTCTTGGCCACAATTTACAAATACAACAGATTTCGTAGTCATTGCCATAACCCGTACTGTTCACATATACAGCTTTGCTGTTACTGCTGTTGTCATTGCTACTGTTACATAAGTCTTAGAAGCACGTGCTGTGAAATAGAAGCTCTTCGCTGTTGAAACTGGAGTGAATATCGTACCTGAAGACATAAACTCGATTGCGCCAATGTCTTCTGTTTCTATGCTATAGCGAAGGTCTTTTCACGAAGACATTACGGGAACTGAGGAACATCTTTCCTCGTCTATAGACACCTTAAGCGTGATCTAGTATTTGTAAGTACTAGAAAATGTAACTGACCTCGCTATGTCTCATGCCCTGTAGTTTAGGAAAGGAGATCAATTACTTTTTCCAAAATTGCCTACCCAGTCTCACACAATAGTCCCGCATCGTAATATAAGTCAGTGTGTGCTAAAAAGTGCAGGATAATTTATATTGGCAGGCCGGTTTCAAATTAGGTTATCGCATACAGAAACATTTTTACATCTCCTAGCATGCTTCTAAGCCAGTCTCTAATCAATTCAGTTACCTCAACCACAGAAGGAAGTCTAATTTTCTATTAACAACTATCAAATAATGTAACTCTGATGACAGAAGCCACCTGGCGCTCGAAAACTGCTACATACAGGAATATGGAGCATTGTAACCACACTGTTTTAACTCAGAATTCAGCTACACTTAACATGCTCCTTCTCTACAATCATATTCGCTCTCTATTCCTTCCTCACCTGGAACTTATTTTCCAAAACCCTCACTGTACTAGATTACAAACCGTCTACTCCAACCACATTTATTTCTTCCAGCCACCCTCTTCTCGGGTTGGTTGTTGCTGTATTCCCCTCTGTATTATTGTATTTCCATTTTCCGCACCCTTCTTTCCTACCAAATTATCGCACTTCAAGTGATCAAGTCTCTTTGTGAACAAATGTCCACATTACGTCTCTCGTGATTTCTGTTTATGCCACACCATGTCGCACGAGATGCCTAGGGGATATGATATTAATGTCCACATTTTCGTTGACTGTTGGGAGTGAGGTTGTGGGGGGGGGGGGTGATAGGGCCGAAGTGTCTATGTGTGGTGTGCTCAGCATTTCGCCTGGTGGTCACCTTTTGTTCCTGAGCTCCCAAAGAAGCCCGGTTCTTATTTCTACATGTGGGTGATCGGAGCGCCTCCGGCCTCGCCTTCATCACCAAAGATGAAGACATTCGAGTAAAGTCTATAGGGTGTCCCATCCCTGTGTCAGGAAACTGGGTAACTGGAGCATTATTAAGTGAAGTTCCTTTATAGAGAGGTACTCCCGTAGAAAACCTGGTTTAAAACACGTTTTCTCTTATGTGGGAGAGGGGTGATATGTAGATAAAGATGAAGCCGTGATATATTAAACAAGGATCTTGGTGCAGGTTATCCAATTGGTTATACACTATTCTAATTCTGTTCTGCGTATGATGCCTGCTTGTTTCGTATGTCTGACTTCTCAGTCCTACATTTCACTAGTATTATCCCTTAGTAACTCTGAGCTTAAACCTCTACTGTATTTGACTCCACAGTATTAACCAGTGTATAAAACGACAGACAGTCAAGACTTCTCTCTTTCAAACAGTCGGCGTCCACCTCTTTCGTCCTTACTTCCTTGTCGGCTTTAGCGCCTGCTTGGAGTCTTTTGTTGGGTGTCTGTTGGTGTCTTCTTCGTCTTCGTTCGCTTCTACCACCAAGACCACCCCATGGTCCTATTGAATTTACTCCTGTAGTCCCACAAGACATCCCTGAGAGAACCACAAGAGGTTCAGAATATCGCGGGGCTTGGACCTGTATTTTCGGTGGGTCACAGAAGCGGGATTGCGTGACATTGCGGCTTTCGTTGCACCAGTTTAATCTAGAGTTGGACTTTCTCACCGGAAAAACTCGATGTCTTTTGGATATCAACATATACCCGCCGGGTGAGAGGTGATTGCCCATCCAGTCTAGATGTGGACTTTCTCATCGGAAAACCTCGAAGTGTTTTGGATAAAAGTACATCTCCGCCGGGTGAGAGGTGGTTGCCTATCTAGACTGTACTGGTTCAGTGTCTCCGACTTCAAGATTTTGCGGCCGTGGCCGCTACCCTTTCTATTTGTGACCAGGACGGAGCTTTTGTCCAGGAGGAGGGATCCTGGCCACTAGCAAGTTTCACCCCTGGGTTGAGCCGGTTTAGGCATATTATCCCAGTATGGACGTATTTAGAACGTGACCGACCTTTAGAGCGCAGGTACCGTGACATGAGTAGTCATCAAGTTTCACCCCTGGGCTAAGCCGGTTTAGGCATATTTCACCAGTATGGGTGTATATCGGACATGGCCGGCATCTAGAGCAGAAGTGCCGTGGTATAAGTAGCTCTCGCCGCAAGACTACTAGACATACCGATTAAACTTCACTTTATCCTTTCCATCACCTTTTTCGCAGCAGCGCCTCACGGCAGTCAATCATAATCACATTTTTGCATTTTCTTCATTGGCCGGGAGGAGTTTCACTCCACGTGCGGCAGACGAAGAATGTGGGTTAAGCCAGTTTAGGCAATCTGCCCAGTATGGATGTATATAGGACGTGACCAGCCCCTACCCAGAGGTGCTGTGATTTGAGTAGCCCTGACCTCGAGACTACTGGTTACTTCACTTAATTCTTTCCTTCACCTTTTCCACGGCTGCGCCGCACGGAAACTCTAATCGCTTTTTTTCTTCACTGGCCGGGAGGAGTTTCAGCCCACGCACGGCAGCTGAAGAATCTTGCCAGCAGAGGGTTTTTAATCAGAGTTTTCCTTCTCCTAGATGAGCTACCAGCCAAGACTCTCATCTATCCGAAGCGTCTGGTTTCCAGGCGCCAGATGTTCGCCTTTCGCCCTTCTCCTGTCAGTTTGAACAGTTTCGCCACGAGAAGGCCAGGAGCTGGACTTGGACTGTCAGAGGCTATTTGAGACGCACGCCTTACAGACATTTAATTGAAGTGGAGAGCATATCCCCCACCCCACGTCCGGCTATAACAGTCCTTAGAACCTGTTGGTGTCTACTTGGTGTCTGCTTACTATACGCTTACAGACCACCTCTCTCAGGTACGGCAGTCACTCAGTGGCAACGCAGGTAGCAGCTGTGGAGATTATGATGGCTTTATCTGATGCAAGTGGTGACATAATGACGATGACGATGAGTGGAAAACAGTGACAGTGACAATTCTAAATAACACGACGTGACGTTATTCCTGCAAGACAACATATATGATTCCAGGCGTCTACTAACGTCAAGAAGACTTCCACGCCAACAGAATCATATCATATTCTAGATCCACTATTCTGTACTACAAAAACCACTGCCGACAACTAAGACACAGACTAAGTTCCTACACTACAAACTACGTCCTACTCTAACAAAACTAAGAACTTGCTTCTCTTGATCATCTTATCAGTCTCTACTTCTAAGTCTGTTGTGTAAATAACAGTTATTTTGTCTTGGCCACAATTTACAAATACAACAGATTTCGTAGTCATTGCCATAACCCGTACTGTTCACATATACAGCTTTGCTGTTACTGCTGTTGTCATTGCTACTGTTACATAAGTCTTAGAAGCACGTGCTGTGAAATAGAAGCTCTTCGCTGTTGAAACTGGAGTGAATATCGTACCTGAAGACATAAACTCGACTGCGCCAATGTCTTCTGTTTCTATGCTATAGCGAAGGTCTTTTCACGAAGACATTACGGGAACTGAGGAACATCTTTCCTCGTCTATAGACACCTTAAGCGTGATCTAGTATTTGTAAGTACTAGAAAATGTAACTGACCTCGCTATGTCTCATGCCCTGTAGTTTAAGAAAGGAGATCAGTTACTTTTTCCAAAATTGCCTTCCCAGTCTCACACGTTAGTCCCGCATCGTAATATAAGTCAGTGTGTGCTAAAAAGTGCAGGATAACTTATATTGGCAGGCCGGTTTCAAATTAGGTTATCGCATACAGAAACATTTTACATCTCCTAGCATGCTTCTAAGCCAGTCTCTAATCAATTCAGTTACCTCAACCACAGAAGGAAGTCTAATTTTCTATTAACAACTATCAAATAATGTAACTCTGATGACAGAAGCCACCTGGCGCTCGAAAACTGCTACATACAGGAATATGGAGCATTATAACCACACTGTTTTAACTCAGAATTCAGCTACACTTAACATGCTCCTTCTCTACAATCATATTCGCTCTCTATTCCTTCCTCACCTGGAACTTATTTTCCAAAACCCTCACTGTACTAGATTACAAACCGTCTACTCCAACCACATTTATTTCTTCCAGCCACCCTCTTCTCGGGTTGGTTGTTGCTGTATTCCCCTCTGTATTACTGTATTTCCATTTTCCGCACCCTTCTTTCCTACCAAATTATCGCACTTCAAGTGATCAAGTCTCTTTGTGAACAAATGTCCACATTACGTCTCTCGTGATTTCTGTTTATGCCACACCATGTCGCACGAGATGCCTAGGGGATATGATATTAATGTCCACATTTTCGTTGACTGTTGGGAGTGAGGTTGGGGGGGGGGTGATAGGGCCGAAGTGTCTATGTGTGGTGTGCTCAGCATTTCGCCTGGTGGTCACCTTTTGTTCCTGAGCTCCCAAAGAAGCCCGGTTCTTATTTCTACATGTGGGTGATCGGAGCACCTCCGGCCTCGCCTTCATCACCAAAGATGAAAACATTCGAGTAAAGTCTATAGGGTGTCCCATCCCTGTGTCAGGAAACTTGGTAACAGGAGCATTATTAAGTGAAGTTCCTTTATAGAGAGGTACTCCCGTAGAAAATCTGGTTTAAAACACGTTTTCTCTTATGTGGGAGATGAACAACATAATGTGGGACATGAACAACGTAATGTGGGAAATGAACAACAAACATAATGTGGGACAGGAACAACACAATGTGGGACAGGAAGAACACAATGTGGGACAGGAAGAAAACTGAAACAAGAAACCGGAGACACTGAGAAACTGTAACCGTTTTAGATCTGTCTTGCGCCAAAGTTGACGTCAAACTCAGTTTGTAAGAAATGAAATGAAGTTTGCGCACGAAGTTTTGGGAGTTCTGTGTACGGTAATGTGAAACAAAGCATGTTTAATAAGGGAACTGGAACGACGAGACAATCATAAAATCTATCCATGATGTTTCTTGTGTTGTTTTCTTCTGTTCCAAGGAGATGATGTTTTCATTGCGTTGTATTGGCACTATCTAGGTACCAATAAATGCAACAGGCTTGAGAACATACAAAAGGAGAATATTTTCTGATAGCTGGATCATACACAGCGTTCTGATTAAAAAAAGGACAAGTTCTAATAGAACAGATAAATGATCATTCTGACTTGCATAATAGCTTTGAGTTACAAAGGGAGTGATATGGGCGTGGTTGCATGGATAAATAATGAGTTCGTAGAGAAAACTTCACGTCTCCACTGGGAGCATGGACTTTGTGAAGACGTGCTGTTTCAGAAACTTAAAAATGGCCGAAGAAAGAGGAAGTGGAGAGGACGTTGTATTACACTGTAAATTTCTTAATGGTTATCTGGCTTTCTTTCCTTTCTTCCTTCCTTTCTTTCTTTCTTTCTTTCTTTCTTTCTTCTTTTCTTTCTGTCTTTCTTTCTTCCCTTCTTTCTTTCGTTCTTTCTTTTTTTTCTGTCTTTCTTTCTTTTTTTTCTTTCTGTCTTTCTTTCTTCCTTTCTTTCTATCTTTCTTCTCTTTCATTCTTTCTGATTTCTTTCTTTGTATGTTTCTTTCTTTCTTATAAAACAGAAAAAAAGGAATAAAACACTTCATATTTCCAGACGGAAATATTGGAAATATTTAATGAAAGCAGTGGTTTCATGAAAAATCTCATATGGTCGCGTACATTTATGTTTTCTTGAGTGAATACCAGAAATCCTGTGCTCGTGTTCTGTCTGCGTTGTTCGTCTCTACAGTGTTTGATGTCTTGTTGTTCTGCCACTGTGGTAGCATGGGCACTGCCACCGGATCCAGTTCTGTGTTTGAAGCTGAGGCCATTTCTATAAAAGAAAAAAATCCCCACGTTTTACAAATATTGCAGTTTTTGCTTTATTATGATGAAATGAGCGTGTTTTTGCGAATTCAAACCACCCACCTCACGCTGAGAGACTCATTTACTAACCACTACGCCACTGCTGTCAATGTTCTCTTGTCAAGTCTTGATAAACAAGTGTAAAAAGTTGCTGTAGCTCCTCATAGACGATCCAGCACTGACGAGACACAGCTGCTAGCTACAAGAAACATCCCAGACAGCCGGGCTTTAGTGTTCTGTGTTGGAGCTAAAGAAAAATACAGTGAAATTTATCCAAGAAACAGATCTGCAAAAAGAAGGAAAAAAAAGGAAGCAGAAGAAGAAGATTGATTGGTTGATTTTTATTTTAAAAGAGTTAAGAATTGGGCACGCAGGCCCGTCTGACATTCTGCCATTTATCATACATCTTTCACTCTATTCCAGACATTCTACAAATATGCCGTTCATGTAGCAAACATAATTAACATTGAAGCTGAGAGACATAAAATAAAATATAACATTTACGTTTCGCTCTTATCCATTCACTCAGTACAGAAGCAACTAATACATATATAAATGACTACCTACTTAACTTTCGGGACTATTCAGAATAAACAATTAACTTTATTCGGTGTCTATAAGAGCAGTTTAAGATAATTTTAAGTTTTATGATTCACTGAGGCATGTAGTCCACATCAAATAGATATTAGGAAAGTTTGTAGTTGTAGGAAGGAGTATAATTTATATTTTCTATACAGGATGGGAGGGTATTCCAAAGATGAGCAGCAGAATAACTAAAGTTTTTCTTGTAAAGATCAAGCCTAGATTTTGGAAGACATATGTTGTTCAAGCGTTGGCTGCACTTTGGGCTAAATGTAAACAGGTTACATAGATACGGTGGGCCATGCAGTGAAAGAATTTGATGTACTAACTTGACTTTGTTGAAGAGGAACCTGTTCTTAAGAGGCAGTATTTTGATACGTTTGTGCTGGTTAGTTGTTTGTGCTTGATCTTTGTTACTAATAAGCTTTACTGCTCGCCTTTGGATGAGTAAAGCCTCTTTGTATTTGACACGGAGCAACCATCCCAGACTCTTGAGCAATATTCTAAATGTGTTTGTATATGTTATATGTAGTATGTCTTCCTTGTGTCTTGATCGATGAAGTGTCTTGATCGATGAATTTTGGCTAACTGATATACTTTTTGTGCGATGAGTTTTGTTAGACTTTGCACATGAGAGTTCCAGGTCAGATGTTGGTCAGTAATAAGACCTAGTGTTTTGTGCTCGCTAACGTTTTCTATCTGTGATGTTTCTGTACAGAGCCGAAGTATTGTTTGTGTTGCGTTTTGTAGTTTCTGTCTTGTTGTTATGAACATTGATTTTGTTTTATCGGTGTTTATAATCATGTCATTGTTTTTGCTCAATCTAATTAAATTGTATAACTCGATCTGAAGAGTTGGTTCTAGATTAATACAATCGTAGTCACTGGTGTAGACTGTGCAATCATCGGCAAAAAAGTCACAAGAAGAGTGTTTAAGATGAAGTGGAAGATCATTGATTTAGATAGCAAAGAGCAACGGGCCTAGAATAGAACCTTGCGGAACACCAGTGTCAACTATAGCATAATTTGATAGAGAAATGTTGAAGAATACTACCTTTTGTCTGTCTGAAAGAAACGATGCAATTAATTTTATTAGGTTAGGGTGCAATTTATAAGTCTTTATTTTTCTTACAAGAATATCGTGGTCAATCATATCAAATGCCTTTTTAAAATCAACAAAGATGGCATCACATAGTCTCTCATCATTTATGTTTAATAATCAGTTTTTTGTCACTTTGGTAAGAGCTGTGTGGCAGGAATGATTGGGTCTAAAGCCTGACTGACTGTCTATGAGTAAATTGTTCTCTTGCATGTGTCGTAGAGTTATTTTGTGTATGTGTTTTTCGAGTGGTTTTGATAATTACGATAATATGGATATTGGTTTATAGTTGGTAAGATTGTTGGATGAGTCAGATTTAAAGGCAGGATACACTTCAGCTGTTTCTAAAACCTCAGGGAAATAACATGTTGCAATGCACTGATTGTAAATATATGTTAGTGTATGTGAAATGACAGGTACAGCATAACGTAAGATCGTATTACTAATATCATCAAGCCCAGCTGTATTGTTGTTTTTTTTTAAGGTTAAGAGATAACTGTGAACTACACTGACTGTTAAGAATGGAATGTGTAACTGTTTAAAATCAGCACATCTGCTGTCCAGGAATGTTTGTAGGTCATGTAAGTCGCATACATGAGCTGATATTGATGACTTAAGAACGTTGATTTCGTCTATGAAATGTGTACTGAAGAAGCAGAAGAAGAAGAAGAGAAGAAGAAGAAGAAGAAGAAGAAGAAGAAGAAGAACAACAACAACAACAACAAGATATTCAAATGTCATTTCGGAAAAGATCCATTAATGTTGTTGCCTTTCGGTCGAGCTTATGACTTTCTTGTATCCCTATCCGTTGACTCCAGGTAATCTGGAAATCCTTTCATTTGAAAGTAATGGGAAAAAATAGACATCCCGGAAGCATTATTTCGGTCATTCACTCATTCATTTGCATGTCCTTTGCGGAACTTTGCCTCCCAAACAGCACTCCTGTAGGCCTCTCGGTTGTGAGCAAGATGGCCTGCTGTTGATGCATCCATTTGCAGATCATCAACGATGTCTTGCAGCCATCTTCACCTTGGTCTTTCTTTTTCCCCTTATGTACCCTTCCAAGACAATTTTCTCTAGATTATCACGACGTTTAATGTGTCCAAAATATTAAAGTTTTCTCTTTAATCCTCTTTACTAGCCAGCCTTCTTCAATATTAAGTTCTTGTAGTATGGATATATTTGTTCTTTTCTGCGTCCATGGTATTTCAAGAACTCTTCTGTAGCATTTACATTCAAAGGCATTTATGTGTTTCTCAGCTGTTTTGTTAAGTGTCCAGGTCTCACAGGCATATGCTGCGATGGGAAAGATGCATGCCCTTAAAAATCTTATTTTTGTAGTTCTGTCTGCACCTCTCCACAGACTCTTTTGTTGTTTTACTTTATGAAGAGCGATAGATGTCCTCCTTTTAATTTCCGTCAGTGTATCTCCATTATTAGTTAGCAGTCATCCAAGATATTCAAAACTCTCCACTTCTTCCAGTTTTTCCTCATTGATACTTATATCAGCTGCCTTGTTTATACTTTATTATAGCAGTAAATAATATATTGTTAACAATCATACTTTATTATAGCAGTAAATAATATCTTGTTAGCACCCATACTTTATTACAGTAGTAAATAATATCTTATTAACATCCATGGCAGTAAACATTATCGCTGGTAAACAGCCAGCGACAGGCAACATTTTATTTTACGCCCCATCAGACAGCCGTTAATCAGGTCATCAATCTCTGTCGCTTTGCTTTAAAAGTGGTCCCTTGTCTGGCATAAAAGTACTCGTATAAGTGAAAAAAGGTACTTTGGTTCAGGCCATGCGGTGTAACTAAAACAGTGCCCCAGAAGTTTCCATCTTTAATATTTAATATTGAGAAGCCATAGTTTTCTTGTTATATTTCCTTGTTAAAAAAAAAAAGTAATGTAACAGAGGTTTCTTGTTACATTTTCCTTGTTAAAAAATAATGTAACATAAGTTTATTGTTATATTTTTCTTGTTAAAAAACAATGTAACACAGGTTTTTTTTTTGGTTATATTTTCCTTGTTAACAAAATAATGTAACATAAGTTTCTTGTTATATTTTCCTTGTTAACAAAATAATGTAACATAAGTTTCCTGTTATATTTTCCTTGTTAAAAAAAAGTAAAACATGTTTTTTGTTATATTTTTCTTGTTAAAAAATAACGCAACATAGGTTTGTTATATTTTCCTTGTTAAAAAATAATGTAACACAGGTTTCTTGTTATATTTTCCTTTTTAACAAAATAATATAACATACGTTTCTTGTTATATTTTCCTTGTAAAAAAATAATGTAGCACATGTTTCTTGTTATATTTTCCTTGTTAAAAAATAATGTTACATAAGTTTTTGTTTATATTTTCCGTGTTAAAAAATAATATAACAAAGGTTTCTTGTTATATTTTCCTTGTTAAGAAAATAATGTAACATAAGTTTCTTGTTACATTTTCCTTGTTAAAAAAATAATATAATATACGTTTCTTGTTATATTTTCCTTGTTAAAAATAATGTAACACATGTTTCTTGTTATATTTTCCTTGTTAAAAAATAATGTAACAGGTTTCTTGTTATATGTTCCTTGTTTGAAAAGTAACACATGTTTCTTGCTATATTTTCCTTGTTAAAAATAATGTAACAGGTTTCTTGTTATATTTTCCTTGTTTAAAAATAATGTAATATAATTTTCTTGTTATATGTTCCTTGTTGAAAAACAAAAATAAAGTAACATAGTAATATAAGATTAAAAGTATATTTTCCACTTGGAGTCTTGAAAACGCACTATAAATATTTTAGAGAGACCGACGTATAAAATAGTTCTTTTTTCAAATCCCATTCACTTGTGTTAATAGCGTGGGTTTTCACAAAGTAGATAACAAGTTAGTGGAGGAGGTCAACGAATTTGTATACCTTGGCAGCAGAGTAGTAGAAAATGGAGACAGCACAGAGGACATCAACAGCAGACTTACTAGAGCAAACCAGGCTTTTGCAATGCTACAGAATATATGGAAATCAAATAAACTAAGCATAAATATGAAAATCAGGATATTTAAGAGTAATGTTCTAAGTGTACTACTCTATGGAAGTGAATGCTGGAAAATCACCAAAACCATAGAAAACAAGTTGAATTCTTTCCAGACTAAATGTTTACGTAGAATTAAAAAAATATTTTGGCCAAACACCATAAGAAATAACATCTTATTGGCAGAAATGCAGATGAAACCACTGACAACAATTATTGAGGAAAGACGCTGGCGATGGTTGGGACATGTGCTCCGAATGACTGACAACTCACTACCAAAAATAGCACTAAGATGGACACCACAGGGGAGCAGAAGTAAGGGTAGACCAAAAGAGACATGGAGAAGAACAACAGAAAGGATGTTGAGCAATAGAGGGCTCACCTGGGCAAGAGCAGAAAAAAAGGCGAAAGACAGGCATTTGTGGAAAACCCTTGCGGAAGCCCCATGTGCCCTGGGCACTTAAGGTTCAGAGAGAGAGAGAGAGAAAGATCATTGATATAGATAGCAAAGAGCAATGGGCCTAGAATAGAAGCTAGCGGAACACCAGTGTCAACTTTAGCAGAATTTGATAGAGAATTGTTGAAGAATACTACCTTTTGTCTGTCTTAAAGAAACGATGCAATTAATTTTATTAGGTCAGGGTGCAATTTATAAGTCTTTATTTTTCTTACAAGAATATCGTGGTCAATCATATCAAATGCCTTTATAAAATCGACAAAGATGGCACCACATAGTCTCTCATCATTTATGTTTAAAAGTATATTTTCCACTTGGAGTCTTGAAAACACACTATAAATATTTTAGAGAGACCGACGTATAAAATAGTTCTTTTTTCAAATCCCATTCACTTGTGTTAATAGCGTGGGTTTTCACAAAGTAGAAAAGGATTACATAGAAGTAGCATTTTATATACAAGGCAACAGGAGAGTAGAGAAAATAAAATTCCCCAGAATAAAAGAAACTAGGCGAATTTATTCCACACATGAAAACTATACGCTGTTTAAATATGATCCATTTCTTTGTCCTTGTCTCAGAAACCTTACATAATCTTGAAGTGTAGCAGTCGTTTGCATAACTCACAGGTAAATCAATGTATCGCGGTATGTGTTTTTTTTTTGCAAACCAACTTAACCGGTCGTCTGTCGTTGTATCCAGGCCATATTTCCACTCGACTGATTTAATGGTTTGTTTGTATGTGTGTGTGTCATGTAGTGGGATATCGGGTTAAACGCGTGCAAACCAAATCTAGGAGATAACTTTGATGGCTAATGTGCAATTGGGGCGTGATGTGGACGTGTACCTTTCCATATATGTCTATTCATTTGGGTTTACCTACATGAGCGCGCTTCTTGGTTCACTAAGTGCAAGTTAGATTATTATTCGCATTCGTCGCCAGTTCTTTGATGTTGTGAGACTAGTATAGAACACGTTCTCAAACTGGGGATTCATGTTTGCGGTCGACAAAAAGTCATGTAGAGGTCGAATAAAACTCATGTTTAGGTAAACTAAAAGTCATGTTGGGGTCTGTTAAAATCATGTTTGGGTCCATTAAAAATCATATATTTGTTCACTAATGTCATGTTCGGGTCCGCTTCAAATCATGTGGTCCACTAAAAGTCATGTTGGGATCCACTAGAAGTCATGTTGAGATCCACTAAAAGTAGCAAGTGTAGAGCATTTTGAAATATTTGTACTTGTGCTATCTCCCTGTAACTGCGAGCTGGTGTTCTTTGCTGTCGATGCTGTGGAGGTGTTGAGGTACAGCATCGTATCGGCGTGGGAGTAGGTTATGGCAACTATTTTTATCAGTCCCGGAGTACAGCTAAAAAGCAGGAGGTCTGCAATACTTCTTTAGCAGACTCCACCACCATGGGGACTATGGTGATCCCTGCCTGTTACTGGGGGTACCAACGGAGAGGTGAGACAGGGTCATGTTCGCTAACCCTGACGCTAGCATATTAGCTACGGGTCTCTGATTGCCCCACATAAAGACTTATAGGCCTAATAAAATTAACTGCATCATTGTTTTCACCGGTAGTATTCTTCAACAATTCTCTGTCAAATTCTGCTACAGTTCACACTGGTGTTCCGCTAGCTTCTATGCCCGTTGCTCTTTGCTATCTATATCAATGATCTTCCACTTCATCTTAAACACTCTTTTTGTGACCTTTTTGCCGATGATTGCACAGTATATACCTGTGACTACGACTGTATTAATCTAGAATCAACTCTTCAGGTCGAGTTAAACAATCTAATTAGACGTGGAAAAAATACAATGGCATGATTATAAACACCGATAAAACAAAATCAATGTTCATGACAACAAGACAGAAACTACAAAAAGCAACAAAAAAAGAAAAAACCCACTTCGGCTCTGTACTGAAACATCGCAGATAGAAAACGTTAGCGAGCACACAACACTAGGTCTTACTACTGACCAACATCTGACCTGGAACTCTTATGTGCAAGGTCTAACAAAACTCATGGCGCAAAAAGTATACCAGTTAATCAAAATTAAGCACGTCATAGATCAAGACACAAGGAAGACATTTAGGCTACTGCTCAACAGTGTGGGATGGTTGCTCAGTGTCAAATACAAAGAGGCTTTGCTCTCTCCAAAAGCGAGCAGTAAAGCTTATTAGTAACAAAGATCAAGCACAAAACAACTAACCAACACAAACTTATCAAAATACTGCCTCTTAAGAACAGGTTCCTCTTCAACAAAGCTAAGTTGGTACAACAAATTCTTTCACAGCATGCCCCGCCTTATCTATGTAACCTGTTTAAATTTATCCCAAAGTGCAGTCAACGCTTGAACAACATATGTCCTTCAAAACCTACACTTGATTTTTATTTTAAAAAAAGTTTACTTATTCTGCTGCTCGTCTTTGGAATACCCTCCCACCCTGTATAAAAAATATAAACTATACTCCTTCCTACAACTACAAACTTTTCCAATATCTATTTGATGTGGACTACATGCCTTCATGAATCATAAAACTTAAAAGCTACTTTAGACTCCTTTCAGACACCGAATTGAGTTAATTGTTTATTCTGAATAGTACCGAAATTTTTGTTTAGGAGATAGTCATATATATATATATATATATATATATTATATATATATATGTGTGTGTGTGTGTGTGTATGTGTGTGTGTGTAGTTACTTGCTGTAGTGAGTGCATGGATAAGATCGAAACTTAAATGTTATATTTTATTTTATGTCCCTCAGCTTCAATGTTAATTATGTCTGTTATATGAGCAGAATATTTGTAGAATATTTCGTGTTTCTAGAAAGTTGTATGATAAAGGGCAGAATGTCAAACGGGCCTGCGTCCCAAATTCTTAACCCTTTTGAAATAAAAATCAATCAATCAATCAATCATCTATCAGCGTCTTCACTCCCATCATTTTGAAATACAAAAATGCGTAAAGTGAAAACTGTACCGTGGAGTTTATCTTTGACTAATGGGGGCACTGACGTGGAATCCTCAAGAAAATAGAAAATGAGGAAGATCTAGACTTATTTCATTCATTCATTTGCATGTCCTTTGCGGAACTTTGCCTCCCAAACATCACTCCTGTAGGCCTCTCGGTTGTGAGCAAGATGGCCTGGCGCTGATGCATCCATTTGCAGATCATCAACGATGTCTCGCAGCCATCTTCGCCTTGGTCTTCCTCTTCTTTCTTTTTCCCATTAGGTACCCTTCCAAGACATTTTTCTCTAGATTATCATGACGTTTAATATGTCTAAAATATTACGTTTTCTCTCTATAATCCTCTTTACTAGCCAGCCTTCTTCAATATTAAGTTCTTGTAGTATAGATTTGGAGAAGGGAAATTATGACAGTGCTCAGATACAAGGGATACACATGGAAGGAAGCAGAGAATAATTCCAAGAACACTGATGACTGGAGAGCATTTATCCGTGGTCTATGCTCTTAAGAGTGAAAGGTGATGATGATGATGATGATTTGCAATTTTTAAAAAATAGGGAACACTTTTCCAGAATAGATGTATGCAAGTTTTGTTAACCGCTACATCAAGGATATGAACACACGATTGGTCTTTGATAGCAGGAAGAAAATTACCTGCAACAACAATAACAGTAATAGCACCATCAGCAAACAGGATGTTGAAGAATGGAAACAAAATGTAAGTATAGAAGTGCGCAGTTAGCGCCATAGAGAAAACACACTGCATGACAAAGGTTTCATGCAGGTTAGATTACTTTAGGTTAGGATTATATTCATTGAACTTTGGGCCACGCTTGTAGGTGCCTTCAGTTATTATACTTGTATCCTTGAGTGCGTAGAAAGTGATAATGTCAGTCTTGTTATGCTCGTGTAGGTAGAGAAGGATGTTATTCAGTACAATACAACGTTACAGGGTACAGATTCAGTACTTCATGACCCGTATTGAGTAGCATCAGTTTCGCTAACGAGGTCACGAGGTGTATAAATGGGTACCTTTTAACGAAGTTTAGCAGCCACAACAAAGATGGGCCACAAAACAATAAAATCTAAGAACTATCTGGGAAGACATTATCAGCATTTTCAAGAAAGTGGACTCGCATCGTGAGACAGACATGAAATAACAGATTTCTTATTATTCTCCCTATCATCTCCCTGGTTTTCTACAGGGCGGTACCGTGATAGTGTTAGAGGACAAGCCGGATTTAGGAGTGGATTGGACTTTTAAGAACACCATTCTTGGCAGTCTCTCAAAAGATGAGGATCACTGAAAGTTCTGCTGAATGAGCGTGCACTCATAATACGATTATTAAATACAATACCAGGGAAAGTCTTTGCAGTTCTAGGACAGCACCATCGGTCTAGTGCAGTGTTTCTACAGCAGTGTTTCTAGAGCAGTGTTTCTAGAGCAGTGTTTCTAGAGCAGTGTTTCTAGAGAAGTGTTTCTAGAGCAGTGTTTCTAGAGCAGTGTTTCTAGAGAAGTGTTTCTAGAGAAGTGTTTCTAGAGAAGTGTTTCTAGAGAAATGTTTCTAGAGCAGTGTTTCTAGAGCAGTGTTTCTAGAGAAGTGTTTCTAGAGAAGTGTTTCTAGAGCAGTGTTTCTAGAGAAGTGTTTCTAGAGCAGTGTTTCTAGAGAAGTGTTTCTAGAGAAGTGTTTCTAGAGCAGTGTTTCTAGAGAAGTGTTTCTAGAGCAGTGTTTCTAGAGAAGTGTTTCTGGAGAAATGTTTCTAGAGAAGTGTTTCTGGAGAAATGTTTCTAGAGAAGTGTTTCTGGAGAAATGTTTCTAGAGCAGTGTATCTATAACAGTGTTTCTAGAGCAGTGTTTCCTAAGCTGGTTCGGGCTGTGGCCTCTTTTTCTCCCAGGCCACATCATCAACGTCCCCCACCCCCTCCCACCACCTTACAATGGCCTGTTAAACTAGGATATGCATTACGCAACTAAAAACTTCAGCTAGAAAGCCAGCTTATTTAATAACATATGAATCAGTGAGTACATTTGTAACTCACTTACTGGATTATTTTCTCAATATTTAATGTGATGCATGAGTTTCACATAGTGACACACGTTTTTTTCAATATGAGGATGAGATTTGCTAAGAAGGAAGGCATTTCTGCGCCCCCCCCCCCCCCACTCCTCTGCTGCTTCGTTTTCCCTCAACGCTCCCCGACTGTCCCCTTTTCTTCTAACAGAAGATGTTGTCGCTCACTTTGGGAGACACTGGTCTAGAGCGATTATAATTGCCACCATACAGTTTTCTGTATAGTTTTGTTTTAGTGAAATATATAAATAGTTCAATATAAAAGATGAGGGCGGCACATTTCAGTGTTAACAGATCTAGAAACAGTGCAAGTAGTCCTGGTTTTATGACTGCTACTGCTATTGCTGAAACCTTTACTTCTGTGACTGCTTATAAAATGCTACAGTATCCGCTATAATTCTCACTTCACTTACTACTGTTAGTACTACTACAACTACTGCAGCTACTGCTGCTACTCTTACAGCTACTACTACTCTTGTTATTTCCCCTTCTGCATTAAAAAAAAAACTATTACAACATCAACTGCAACCAGTACTACACTTACCATTACTACTACTAATGCTGCTGCTGCTGCTACTACTTCTATTATTACTACCACTAAAACCACCACAATCATCACTATTATAGATATAACAACTATTTTTCTGTTGTTACTACTACCACTACTATTACACACTACTATTACCGCTATCATTCTGCTACTACTACTATTACTACTACGACAATTATTACTATTACTACTACTACTACTACTACTACTACTACTACTACTACTACAGTGAGTCAAGACAATTTCCCCGCCCGCCCCAAACAGGGCAAAATAATGTTATATTACCGTATAGATTCATCATTCTGTTTACATCAATTATGGGCCCCTTCTTAAAACAAAGAAAGCCCATTCTGCCCCACCCAGCAAAGAAAATTAAAACAAGGGAAGTCATCTGGGGCCAGAAAGCGACGCATCAGTTGGGCCCTCCTCCAACATGCCCTAGCTGTATTACAGCACATATTACCACTGTCACACCAGTGTGAAGAAATAAATGTATACAGACCCCATTTTCTCTGATCGTCTTCATGAAACATACTGCACTTAAAGATACAAGCCTGTTAGATACTGCCGAAATCCATTGACTCGAATATAACCGTGGAGTGTGGTGGGGAAGTCATTTTAAAAAATTGTTCTGGTCTGTAAATCCCAAATTCGTTGTACCGCCGTCCGTTAAATCGAGGGTGTACTGTTTAAAGGTGATATGGTTAATGGTTAATATAAAGTTAATGTCCATATTTTCTTGAACTGTTCAGAGAGAGAGAGTGTGTGTGTGTGTGTGTGTGTGTGTGTGTGTTTACAGGAGACCACGCAGTGACCAACAAAATCTTATTTTTCTGTAAATTGTTTTCTGGTTTCTGTCCTACAAATTCTAAATGCCTCTTTACTGACCTCGACAAAACTTAGGTCTCTGTTGCTTATTTTGGTTGAATATTTGATAACATTGTGACACAAAACTAGAAGGGAAATAGGCGTATAATTGCAGCGGTACCCAGTTGTGCGTCGAACAAAGAATATATATATATAAGCCATGTTTCGGAGTGTGACGAAAAGAAGTGTTATCCAGAATGTGACTATGTAATTATCGGTTTATCTGTACGCCGTCCAAACAGATGTCACTCGGTGCAACTCGACACTTCCAGCGCGAACTTGGGTGTGTTTTGGTGGCACGTGTTCATAACTAAGCCACGTTTGTGTCGTGACTTGCGGCACGCGCTCCATCAGTGTGTGTGTGTGTGTGTTGTGTTTTGTGCGCGCGTGTACTTTGTGTGTTATTTGTGGTGACAGAAGTTGTGTTTGAAAGAGAATCTCGAGGGAAAACGAGGAACGGTTGAACCCTTTGTTGTTTTGTTGTTGTTGCTGTTGTTGCTGTTCTTCTTCAATGCAGCTGTGAGCTTGCAACTATTGCTAGCTGTTGATGTAAAGGTAACCCTGTCATGCCTTAGAGGCATATAGGGATATGGTGTTAGTGCCCATATTTTCCTTGACCTGTCAGCACACTAGAGGGTGATATGGTCAGTATCACGCCTGGCCGCCTTTCCTTCCCCAGCTCCAGAAGAAGTCGGGTACCCATTTCTACAGCTGGGTGACTGGGGTGCCTCTTGTCGGATTCGAACCCCCAACCTTCGCCAATGCAGGTAAATGGCTAATATGGCCCTGTGCGATATTGAGTGATGTCGGAGTGGGGGTAGAGAGAGAGAGAGAGAGAGAGAGAGAGAGAGAGAGAGAGAAGATGTTTGTTACTGCCGAAATCCATTGACTCGAATATAACCGTGGAGTGTGGTGGGGAAGTCATTTTAAAAAATTGTTCTGGTCTGTAAATCCCAAATTCGTTGTACCGCCGTCCGTTAAATCGAGGGTGTACTGTTTAAAGGTGATATGGTTAATGGTTAATATAAAGTTAATGTCCATATTTTCTTGAACTGTTCTATGCTAATGAAGGATGTTGAGTATGTTGTGTTAACGCTCATATATTGCTTGACCCATCGGCTCATTACGGTTTAATGTGCTCAGTATTACACCTGACTACCGACACACATTAAGGGTTAATGTACTCACTGTCTACCAGCACATTGGGGCTTAATGTACTCACTGTCTACCAGCACATTAGGGGTTAATGTACTCACTGTCTACCAGCACATTAGGGGTTAATGTACTCACTGTCTACAAGCACATTAGGGGTTAATGTACTCACTGTCTACAAGCACATTAGGGGTTAATGTACTCACTGTCTACAAGCACATTAGGGGTTAATGTACTCACTGTCTACAAGCACATTAGGGGTTAATGTACTCACTGTCTACAAGCACATTAGGGGTTAATGTACTCACTGTCTACAAGCACATTAGGGGTTAATGTACTCACTGTCTACCAGCACATTGGGGGTTAATGTACTCACTGTCTACAAGCACATTAGGGGTTAATGTACTCACTGTCTACAAGCACATTAGGGGTTAATGTACTCACTGTCTACCAGCACATTAGGGGTTAATGTACTCACTGTCACACCTTGTTGTCTTTCCTTCCTAGTTTCAGGAGAATTCGAGCACCCGTCGGTACGTTAACAGTTAATGTGCTCAATGTCACACTCGGCTGCCGGCACGTTAGAAGTTAATGTGCTCAATGTCACACTCGGCTGCCGGCACGTTAGAAATTAATGTGCTCAATGTCACACTCGGCTGCCGGCACGTTAGAAGTTAATGTGCTCAATGTGATATTCGGCTGCCTGTACGTTAGAAGTTAATGTGCTCAATGTGATATTCGGCTGCCTGTACGTTAGAAGTTAATGTGCTCAATGTGATATTCGGCTGCCTGTACGTTAGAAGTTAATGTGCTCAATGTGATATTCGGCTGCCTGTACGTTAGAAGTTAATGTGCTCAATGTCACACTCGGCTTCCTTTGCTTCTTATTTTCAGGAGGACCCCAGTACACATGTATACAACCACGTGATCCTGTCGCTTCTGGCTGGATCGAACCATCGATCTTTGCCATGTGAAGCAAGTTGACTAGCCAAGTAGTTTCTCAAACGACCAGCACATCAGACTACGGCTTTGGTGCATTTCTAGGCCCGAGTTTGTTTTTCCACTGCAAGTTCTGATCACTTGGCTATACAGACTACTGTCTGTTTTCATGGTCACCAATGGAAAGTAGAATAGGTTCTTGACCTGCTAAGGTTCTCCAACCTTGACGAAAGCTACGTGTCGCTGAACAGTACCTCATTCAGACTGAGTAGTACATCTTTGCTTACTAATCTAATGACGACTATGAATTATGGGAGAAGATAACGTAGGTGTCCTGGGGATTATTATGTCACTGACCACATTTTCCTTGATCAATCAGGGCATTTGAGGCCACTGTTGTCTGTAACACGCCTGGTCATCTTTCTTAGGATCCAGGAGGAGTCATGTACCCGTTTGTTCACCCCGTCTGGGTGAGAGATCGCCTCCAGGAAAATTGGAAACCACTGAAGCTCACCTTGAATGACAAAAGCCCTAACAACTTGGCTAATCCGGCATTCACATCCTTGTTATAAACTCATCCATATTTGTTGTTTTGTAGTTTATTTTAAAGACACGATCTCCTTAATGCAGAGATGGATTAGAGGGAAGATTTTATGAAACAAAAACGCTTTATAAACTAATATCCGGATTGCACAATTTAATGTAGTTTCTACTATATAGAAATGATCGCTTAATTCAGACTTTTCGTTACTAGGCTGGGAAAATGGGCAGATTCTTGGACAAATGATAGCTGAGTTCTTCAAATTGTTCATTCCATAAATTCTAACATCTCTCTATTAAAGTTCATCATCATCATGTGTACAACCAACAATGGTTGACACTTATGCTCTTCCGCATTATAGTATTTTGTAAAAGTCAACCAAAAAACACACACAGAAGAAAAAAAAGGCTCGCAATATTTTCTCTCTTTACAAAATTAAAAAAAAGAAACGACCTCAAATTTACGAGGGTAACTGACTTATTTTGTCCAGAACATGTCACGTAATTTAAAAACGTTTAGTCTGTTTACGTGGGTTTTTTTTTTTTTTAATGTCGCACTTAACGTTCGATAAAGCTCAGGCCAGGTTACAGTTATCATTCAGCACTTTTGTGTTCCTTGCACCAAATAACCCTGTCCGGTATTTCCCAGTTGACGCAGAGAAAAGAGAGGAGAGAAAATTACATGAAAATGAGGTACGTAGCGACCTACAAATATGAAAACATGACAAACCTATGACACATGAACGCTCTGACCTAGAACGTTTTTTGTTGGCCTAGATTTCGAACGTATAGGAGTGGGCATGTATGTTGTATGCCTATGGTTTTATGGACGTTTTTCCCCATGTCATATCTTGTGTACCCTTTGACTCTGTCTTGTGAAGGAAAAATACTCCCCCAAAAAACTGAGAGAATGTGTTTGAACAGTTACTAATAGACTGGGCAGGAAACATAAAAAAGCAAATCTCAGTAATAAATCGTGCAGTCGTCTCTTCAAAAACAACAAATACACACACAGTCCCCGCTTTACAACATCCCGCTTTATGATGATTCGTTTTTTTTTTTTAACCATAGCCCCCGGCGAAATCTGTTGTAAATTTACAAATGTATTTTAGAGTTTTCAGTACTTATTTAATGTCTTCTTCTTCTTCGTCGTCGTCTTCGTCTTCGTCTTCTCCTTCTTCTTCTTTTTCTTCGTCTTCTTCTTCTTCGTCGTCTTCGTCTTCTTCTTCGTCGTCTTCTTCTTCTTCTTCTCTCCCTGGAACTGCCAGCTGGTGTTCTTTGCAGATGATGAGATGAAGGTGCCGGATCGGGAGAGGGTTATGGCGGCTTTTTTTCAGTCTCTGCGTTGGAGCTAAAAAAAGCAGGGAGTGTGCAGTACTTCTTAAGCAGGCTCCACCACCATTGGGACTTGTAGACGTGCACTGCTTATACATGTATCGTGCGTCTGTCTATTATTACTGTGGCTGCTAGTTACTTATAAAGATTTGTATTACTATCATGAAACTTCTGCTATAGAAATACTAACAAGGACAACACACAGTGAATAGTGTGAAGAATACGTCCAGTGTAAATAACATAAACTCACACTTTATTAATGGAAAAATGAGTGATGAAAGGTGAGGGTGAGAGGCAATTGATAACATTATACAAAGTTTCTGGCTAATCCTCTTTCTGGCAAGAACTGTTTGCCAAATGGAAAGGGAGAAAACCCAACTCTCACACTACATAAAAGCAACAAGCGTACCAAAAAATGTAGTACAACACAAGAGTACACACTCACTGCATCAAAAAAGATCACAGAATTCTCTCACTCATCACAGAAAATCTGTAGACCAAAGGTCTATACAAAGATCTCAAAAAGGAACTAATTTCACATTCTTTAGTTCAGCAAAGTTATGACAGGAAAAGGAATGCTTGACATTATGACACTAACAGCTACCTGACCTTTTACTGAAATCATAATGAAAAATAATCTCATAATATCTACAAAAGAGCATTCTATGCACGTGATAAAAATCACTAACACAGTGCACTATAGGGTAGAAAAATCACATTCTCAACTACTCGTGCCTAACAACGATCCTAACACATTCTCAACCGAGACTTAATTCAAACTCATTCTAAATCTCATAATCATAATCCATCCTATCTCAAATCTCGTCCTCTCACTCGTTAAATATGACAGCTAACTATTCCCCTAAATCTTCCCGAGGTTTCTATCCCGAGAATCACTCAGCCCGTGATTCTACCTGTTTACGGCCTTCAGACGAAAACTCACTGGACATTCCGAAAATAACTTTTCTGTTACAAACATGTCAAGGATAAGTTCATAAAAATTATAAACTATTTCGTGGAGTTTAGCGTCTCAATTCTGACCTTTCAATTGAACTCTTGTACAACAAAAAAATACCAAGGGCTTTAAATCAAATGGTCAAAATATTAAAATACCCCGGATTATATCCCTTTTATGGGAATCCAGTCAAAGTAACAGTAAATTTTCCAATATACTGTTATAGGTTATTGTGATCCTTGCCCCGTTAGCCAAGCTAGGTCTGTTACTGGGGATATCAACGGAAAGATGGTACAGGGTTTTGGTCAGCTATGGTTCGTCATCCCTGGCACAAGCATATGGTCTATGAATCGCCGATTGTCAAAATGGACTGCATCTTCGCACCACTTTGAAAAAAAAAAGTAGTCCCATAGCAAATATCGTAAGGGATGAAGCGTTAGAGACCTCATAATGCTGGGCCATCAGCATATGAGGTAGGGTGTTCAGTTCCTTTCTTCGCTGCCTTTCTATCCCACATTTTCTCTTCAATTCAACTGCCGTGCCGGGTGGCGTAGGCGATCATTTCTCCAATTCCCGGTCTGTAGACTTCATTATGAGATCAGCCGGTTACTTTCTTCCTAGCCACACTGACAGCCCATCCAGACTTCTGTCTGTCTGTCTGTCTGTCTGTCTTCCTCTGTCTCTTCTTCCCTCAGTTTTTCCAGTTGCCACAGTGTGTTCCAATTTTCCTCTTCTCAGGAAATGTCCTATAAATCTCATTTCTCTGTCTCTGATCTTTGCTATAATTTGCTTTTTAACTCCAGGCTCTCTTAAGATTTCTTCATTGGTTTTCTTGGCTGTCCATGGTACCTTCAACATCCTTCTTATGAACCATATCTCCATGTCCTCCATTTCTCGCTGTACTCTCTTACTCATGGACCATGCTTCACACCCATAAAACAAAATTGGCTCAATGTAACATTTAAGTACTCGGATTCTTGTTTCCACTGATATGGATCTGTTGCACAAGATGTGTCTCATTGTCTGGAACGCTGACTTGGATTGAGCACGACTACTTTTTATTTTGTTGTGACATTTCCCATCAATTGTTATAATTGTTCCTAAGTACCTGAATCTATCAACTTGTTTCAGATTTATACCATCGATTGTAATGCTACATTTTGGTGTTATTCTTTTCTTTGAGATGACCATCACTTCAGTCTTCTTTTTGTTCACGCTGATAACTTTACTTTTACTTTCACGAGCCACTACGTCCAGAAGAGCCTGTAGCTCCCGTTCACCTTTAGCAATCAGAACTGTGTCATCTGCATATCTTAAGTTGTTAAGGGTGTAACCGCCAACTGATATTCCTGGCAAGCTCTCTATATGTGTCATTATGTTTTCGCTGTACAAAGAGAAGAGGTCAGGAGATAGAACACATCTTTGTCTCACTCACAATTTTATGTCTTGGAATACTCCTATTTGGTTCTCAACCTTCATTGCTGCTGATTGTTGCCAATTTATGTTTTTGCCGAGTTTCAGATCTTTCCCATCTGTGTTGATGTCTTCCAGCATTCTTATAATTTCTGTGTGTCTCACTTTATCAAATGCTTTACAGTAGTCTATGAAGCATAAGTATAGGTCCGTCTTTACTTCTATTGATCTTTCCATCGATGTTCTTATTATATATATGGTCATTTTCTCTGGTACCCATTTTACGAGACTGGGTCGACTTCGATGCCGTATTGGTCTGAAAAAGAATCACGTTCATCCGGCGATTCGAACCCTCGACCATTCGGTTTCTAGACGAGTGCTCTAACCACAACGCTAGTTCCCCCCCCCCCCTTATTCGCACCGCTTATTTTCTGTAAAACTATTTATTTTTAAAGTCTATGCTCAAATTATAATGCCAATCAATCAGTCGGTTGAATGTTTTTAAAACACGTCTGTCTACGGACAGTAAAGTACTCTACCCTGATCTCTGTGTGATTCGCTTTACGTCCATTTCTCTATACGATGCCGCCGTCGAAATGGGAAGGCTACATGAAGCTAGGGTTATCTACGTATAGTGTAAGGAAAGGAACAATATTTCTCTGTCCCACAACCTGCAACTTCTCACCAGCGTGGAAAAAAAATAAGTCAGTAATATGTGAATAATTCTCCCGCCCCGTATTATTGTTATCTATTATCCGATAAATTCACACAACCGCTTATTTTATTTTTGAAGCCTGTTTTTCCATTACAATGCAGATTCTTCAGATATCTCGTATCCAAGCTTCATAGCAAAGCCATGTATGCGTACAGCGTGCGTCTACGTGCTAAATTTCTCTCTACATTTCCTTGTTTTTCTTTTTTTTAAAATCTATTTTAACAATAATAAAAGCCAAACGTTTTCCTAAGTTTGCATCGCCTAGATTTTTGCTCTCTGTTTTTTTTTGTTGTTTACCTGTAATAGGATCTCCCTCTGCTATGTCATTATGTGATTCTAATGTTTTTCTACTCAGTAACTTATCATCATCATCATCATCATCATCATCATCAACATCACTCCCTTGAGAGAATAGGCCATGTATAAAGGCTCGCCAGTCATCTCCGTTCGTGGAATTATTCTCTGCCTTCCTTCCATGTGTGTCCCTTGTCTCTGAGCGCTGTCATAATTTCTCTTCTCCAAGTAAGTTTAAGTCTTCCTTGTTTTCTATTTCCTTGAGGATTCCATGTCAGTACCTGACTATCTCCTGGTTAATCCTTTTTGAGCGCAAGTTTTTAAGCAGTTTTTTTTTTCTGTTTAATATCCTCGCTTCACCTTCAGTGGTTTATACTCGTGTAACTGAATGTGTAGATGAAAGGTAAAAGTTTTATCGTTTACACTTTCCTTATGCTCTTTTATGAATTTTTTACCCCATGTACTGAAGTGAATGCTGGAAAGATGAATGAAAGTTGTATGTTGAAGGGCAGAATGTCAGACGGGGAGGGGGTCTACGTGCCCAGTTCCTCGCCTTTTGAAAATAACAGTTCGTTAGTTCTACACAGCTAAACTCGCTTTGTTATAATATAGGAATGTTTTGACAGTCTTATCACAGTTAAGGTTTTATTTTTTTTTTCTGAAATCCAGCATTACAATGGGCAGAGATTTGTTCAAAACAAGTTGTTGAGCTACCCCAGAGTAGGTATGACTTTTGCTGGGATTTCCAGCGTACACAGTAAACAGATGACGCCATCTTCTGTTCTGAACATCTGGTGCGATAGCTGGCCTTTCGGGACACCTCCATTTTTACACATCTTTTATAGATGTAAGGTAAGAATTTATTGCTGTTTTTATATCTGACCAGCGACCTCAAACGACAGGTAAATATTGACGTTTGCCTAATAAATATTGTAGGAAAGATGGGACAAAGACTAGAGTACTTTTTAAATGTAACATAAGAACATCTAACTGACTGTCTGTCTGTCTGACCGTCTGTCTGTCTAGGTTTGTGTTCAGCTGTTTTTTTTTTTTTGCCTCTCCGTTTGTTAATATGTTCATATTTTTATTAATATATAAAAATATGGACAAGTCCCGGTTTGCAGACGAGTCCCGTTCCTAAGTATGCTCGTAAGTCGAAATTGTACGTAAGTCGGAACTTTTAGGCACGGATTGTTCGGTTTTTACTGGAGGACTAAAGTAGCTACAGTTGTAAGTCGGACGTTCGTAGCCCGGGGACTAGCTGCACGTTATGTATAAATGATAGAAACTCTTCTTTTACAGTATTCATAAACATATATAAACACCCATATACACACACAACTCCGGAGATGATGATAAGGGAGACAAAAATAACGAAACTTCTAAACAAATATTATTATTGTTTATTTAAACCGTGACTAAACACTTCAACTGTGACAAGAAAATGATAAGCCATTTTTCCGCGGTGACATAATTTCCTGAAACTATTTATAGCTACGAATTTGTTACGAGGAAAGGGGGAAAAAAAATATGAGACCAATGTTAACAGCGCAGTTTAGAAATCTGCCCGTGATAAGAATTAATAATCTCGTCTCGTAACTGAAACGCACGTATGCACATATATACATAACAAGGATTTACACAGTGCATATGTATTAGAGACTGTTATGACCTGGTCACTAGTCTAGTGAGATATACTAAAGACTTATGATCTGGTCACTAGTCTCGTGTGATGTACTAGAGACTGTTATGATCTGGTCACTAGTCTAGTGAGATATACTAAAGACTTATGATCTGGTCACTAGTCTCGTATGATGTACTAGAGACTGTTATGATCTGGTCACTAGTCTAGTGAGATATACTAAAGACTTATGATCTGGTCACTAGTCTCGTGTGATGTACTAGAGACTGTTATGATCTGGTCACTAGTCTCGTGTGATGTACTAGAGACTGTTATGATCTGGTCACTAGTCTCGTGTGATGTACTAGAGACTGTTATGATCTGGTCACTAGTCTCATGTGATGTACTAGAGACTGTTATGATCTGGTCACTAGTCTAGTGAGATATACTAAAGACTTATGATCTGGTCACTAGTCTAATCATATGAACTAGAGACTGTTATGATCTGGTCACTAGTCTCGTGAGATGTACTAGAGACTGTTATGATGTGGTCACTAGTCTAGTCATATGAACTAGAGACTGTTATGATCTGGTCACTAGTCTCATGAGATGTACTAGAGATTGTTATGATGTGGTCACTAGTCTAGTCATATGAACTAGAGACTGTTATGATCTGGTCACTAGTCTCATGAGATGTACTAGAGACTGTTATGATGTGGTCACTAGTCTAGTCATATGAACTAGAGACTGTTATGATCTGGTCACTAGTCTCGTGACATGTACCAGAGATTCTTATAATCTGGTCAATAGTCTCGTGTCTTGGTCAGTGGCTGTAATGTTTTTCTCCTGACTTTTTGTTTTTCTTTCCTTTTTACCCGGTATTCCTGTTGAGAATTTCCTTTCCTTTCCTTTCTTTTCATTTCCTTTCTTTTCCTTTCCTTTCTTTTCTTTTCTTTTCCTTTCTTTTCTTTTCTTTTACAAAATTTTCTTTCTTTCTTTCTTGTCTGTTCTGTTCTGAGTTGATTTTTTTTTCTTTCTCTGTTTAAATTAGTGCGCGAGGTTTGGAAACTTGAGAATATTTTGTTGTTGGGCGTCCTTGACATTTGTGGTAGATCTCAAGCAAATAAAGCGCATTCGCAGCACCTGTGGTACAGTATTTCTCTCATGAGTTTATTTCTTGTCCTCAGTGACCTTCGCCAGATGACTTTTTTTGCCTTAAACAAAGCTAACTACTTGTGGCCCCCTGCTTCTACCCTCCGATCTAGACCCCATCCTCCTTTCACCCGACTCTATCCCAAAAGAATTTGAAATTTTCAATATTCTTGTTTAAAAAAGAAAGAAAGAAAGAAAAATGCTCAGTTTAGTTTTAGTCACATCAGTAACTAGTATATGAAAAGTCCAACTGGCGGTCCGCGAGACCTTTTTTTTTTTTTTTTTTAAACGGCCCACTAGGTTATTATGAAAGTGTAATTTATTACATTAAAATGAACATTTATTTTTTTAAAACATGTTTTAAAACCCCATTTTTAAATATCTGAAAAACTAATTAAATACGATTAATCATCTTTACTTTAGAGTAGTTACTTAATATCTTATTTATGTAATTTGGTAAAAACTAGTTGATTTACATACGGCCCACAACTCCACAACTCTGCAAAGAGTTGTAGTTCTTGAGGTCACTGAAAGTTGGACACCCCGGAACTAGTACAACAATCTTTCATTATCGTTCTCAAAGACGGACACACACAGAAAAAGGAAATGATAAATCAAAATAACATTTTCACTATTCTGCTTAACATATTGTTATTAGTACATCTAGCCAATGTTTGATGAAGGTGAGAGCAATATATTCGATGTTATCATCTTTTTTCCTCGACATTTTTAACAAGTCTTTGATGTTTGTGACGCTGCTCGCTCACTAGACAGCTGTTTGTTACTTTCTTTCTATGGACTAGACTTGTGTTCTGTCTGTTGTTTTTTTTTTTTTTCATATTTGATGTTTGTATCTTCCAGGGGTTTGTTATTTTATTGACTTCATTTTCTTGAGCAGTGTTCGACTCTGTCTGACTTTCCGTTTTGGATATTTCCACTTTACGTGAAGCTACTATTGTCCATTCAGTGATATCATTAATGGTCAGTCAGTTGTATCACTAGATGTCAGTCCGTGACATCATTGTTGTTCATTCAGTGATATCATTATTGTTCATTCGTTGATGTCATTATTGCTCACTCAGTGATATTTTTTCATTCAGTGATATCATTATTGTTCATTCAGTGATATCATTATCGTTCATTCGATGATGTCATTATTGCTCATTCAGTGATATCATTATTGTACGCTCACCGATATCGCTGTTATTCATTCAGTGATCTCATTGTTCACTCAATGATATTACCACTGTTCACTCAGTGATATCGTTACTGTTCATTCATTGATACCATTATTGTTCAACCAGTGATATTAATTACCTTCATCGAGTGAAATCAATTATCTTCATCAAGTGATAACACTGTTGTTCATACACTGACATCATTACTGTTCTTTAGGTTATATCACTGTTGTTCCTTGGATAAGATAACAAGTGATAATTCATTCTGTTATAATTCTTTTTTTTTTTCTTTTAATTGAAGTCACGAACCACGTACAGTTTTTGTGACTTCCTGGTGCGATCTGGGTACTCCAGCTTCCATGTACAAGTTCTGAGAAAACAATCCCACAAAGAAAGAGACTTGTTCAAGCGTGAAATTAAGTAACCGGGACAAGAAACTAAAGAAAGGTGAAGGTCGATCCAAAATGCATGCTGGGAAGAATAAAAAAAAAAAAAGAGGATTAGGGCTTGCCCAGAAAGCGGTGAATGCTAATTAAGTGACACCAAACAAAAAAAAAATGGGACAACCGCTTTATTTTGAATACAGCTGTGGTCCTGTATTGCGCATGTTTTCGACCTTTCATTTGATGTAAAGTTCAGACTTTAAACAAAAAAGAGAGCAGTGTATATGGCCCTGGCATGATAACGACGTTTGATTATAATCAGTTAATAACGACGTTTGATTATAATCAGTTAACGTCAAACGATGTTCTAAGGTGTATAAGACCCTGTGTTAAGAAAATTCTGAGTTATTCTGTCCATCCTATTGAGAAAGCCGGACTTTGGTTATGAGAAGCTTTGTCATCTATTCTTTATATTTATCTCGGTCCTTATTTATTAATGTGTGTTACAACGTGTGTTTATACTCCGAGGTTTGTCATATCAAATCTATTACAGGTTATGTTTGTCTTCTTCTTTTTCTTCTTCATACGTTCGCTTCTACCACCAAGATCGCCCCTTGCTACTAATGAATGTACTCCTGTGGTTCGCGAGATGGAGACTAAAGAGCATCAGGGGGACTTGGGTCTGTGTTCTCTAGTGGGTCACAGAAGCGGTGTTTTCTTTGTATTCTTAATCTTTCTTTTAGTCCTCCACTGTTTTTGAGTCCCTGTGTTTGTCGTTTTCTTCCTCGTTTTTCTTAGCAGGGCAGCACTTCAGAAGCTGAATCTTTTTATTGGCTAAAGATTTGTTGTTTTAAATAACGCATTCTTCCTGCTTTATTTTTAGCACAGAAGTATTATTTCACGCTTCTCTCCAATAAAAAAAAACCAAAAAAAAAACCTCCAATCTTCAAGAGATGCTTCCTTGCCCATGGTATTCAGGCGGCCTGTATATATCGTTTTAGTTTTGAATATAAACAAAAACAACGCACACTTCCTGGTCTTCGCTGGTGACATATTTCTCTGCCACAAAGAGTAGTCAGTTCTCCTTGGAACAAATATCCCAGTTGAACAATAACAAACTGTAAAGATAAAATTAATTCTTTTTTTTCTTTTGAGAATTTCAACTCATTGGCTGGTGCAGTCAAACAGGAGTGCTCGCATCTGTTCAAACTGGGTTTCTATAAGAACCCGGCGTAACAAAGTGCACTTAAATGGCACTTGACTCTTGGAGAATTCCTTTGCCACAAATAGAGTTTGTTTACACACGGAAATCTCCCCCCTCCCCCCCAATGGATGAGTCATTCTCTCCAGGGAAGTTCGTCACAAGTTTTATTGATGAAATTATAACGATTTGTCACTTTTTTTCCCCCCTCTCTCCCGCTGGCATCAAATATTGAATGTTTTCTTCAATGCAGAAAATATCAGGATTAAAATGTTCAAAGAAACTGCGCTGTGTGGTATCTTTGTTATCTCTGTTTACCTTTTTGATTAGTTTCTTCGCAATTTTAATAAGATAATCTTCGTGTCTCTCTACAGAATATCAGCCAGCGTTAAAACTCTACAGAATATCAGTGAGCATAACAACTCTACAGAATATCAGTGAGAATAACAACTCTACAGAATATCAGTGAGCATAACAACTCTACAGAATATCAGTGAGAATAACAACTCTACAGAATATCAGTGAGAATAACAACTCTACAGAATATCAGTGAGCATAACAACTCTACAGAATATCAGTGAGAATAACAACTCTACAGAATATCAGTGAGCATAACAACTCTACAGAATATCAGTGAGAATAACAACTCTACAGAATATCAGTGAGAATAACAACTCTACAGAATATCAGTGAGAATAACAACTCTACAGAATATCAGTGAGCATAACAACTCTCACCCAGCTGTAGAAATGGGTACCCGACTTCTTCTGGAGTTGGGGAAGGAAAGGCAGCCAGGTGTAATACTGACCATATCACCCTCTAGTGTGCTGACAGGTCAAGGAAAATATGGGCACTAACACCATATCCTTATGTGCCTCCAAGGCATGACAGGGTCACTTTTACGTATAACAACTCTACAGAATATCAGTGAGCATAACAACTCTACAGAATATCAGTGAGCATAACAACTCTACAGAATATCAGTAAGCATAACAACTCTACAGAATGAATAAATGATCTTTATTGTAAAAGGGTGAAGAATTGGGCGCGCAAGCCCGTCTTAACACACGGTCGATTTTATAAAGTATATATATTGCGTGGCTGAGTGGCGAAGTGGTTTAGTGCAATGGTCTCTCATAGCGAAGGTCGGGGGGGTTCGAATCCGGCCGGAGGCGCCCCACTTCTTCTGGAGTTGGGGAAGGAAAAGCGGCCAGGCGTGACACTGACCATATCACCCTCTAGTGTGCTGACATGTCAAGGAAAATATGGGCACTAACACTATATCCATATGTGCCTCTAGGGCATGACAGGATTACCTTTACCTTTTTTTACCTTATATATATCCTTATATATATATATATATATATATATATATATATATATATTGTCATATATATTTATATATATTGTCCGATGAGGCAATCAGCGACCCATAACTGATATGTCAGCGTTTGCTGACCAAGACCCTGTCCCACCTCTCCGTGGTACCCCCAGAAACAGGCCTACCCTGGCTAACGGGGCAGGGATCGCCATAGTCCCCATGGTGGTGGAGTCTGCTAAAGAAGCATTGCACACCCCGTGCTTTTTAGCTGTACTCCTGGACTGAAAAGTAGCTGCCATAACCCGCTCCCACGCCGACCCGATGCTGTGTCCCAACATCTCTACAGCATCGGCTGCAAAGAACAACAACTCGCATTTACAGTGGGTTCGTACAAGTACAAGAAGATATATATGTATATGAATGAAAGATGAAACTGTATGAACTATAAGTATACATATTATACGAAAAAATATCTAAGAATGCACGATAAAAATATTACATTAAAAAATATAGGACAATGAACTAGATAAGAGGTAAATGATCTAACAAGACAGCGCACACACACATCCACATAGACACACGCACACAAAATACATTTTAATGAAGTTCTTCTGACATTCCACTCTTGGACGTTTACTAAGATAATTTCTAACAAGACCTGACAAGTTACGTTTAGAACTAATATCAGTAAGAATAAAAACTCTACAGAATGCCAGTATGCTTAAAAACTCTACAGAATACCAATGAGCTTATAAACGCTACAGAATATAAAAACTCTACAGAATGCCAGTGTACTTAAAAACTCTACAGAATACCAATGAGCTTATAAACGCTACAGAATATAAAAACTCTACAGAATGCCAGTGTACTTAAAAACTCTACAGAATGCCACTGACCTTAACAACGCTACAGAATATTAAAAACTCTACAGAGTATCAGAGAGCATGAAAATCCGTTGTAGTTAAACGGAGTAAAAATTCATTGTTTTATATAGATTATAAAACTCATAAGTTTCATATGGGGCGAAACAGGTCTTTTGTTTACACTCCTCTATATATGCTAACATGGGTGTAAAACTTCTTGTGTTTATTTTTAGTGCAAAACTCCTTGTGTAGTCTAATACTTTTTGTATTTTTAAAAGGTATATAACATTTTTATAGTTATGTACAATGTAAAAGTCCTTGTAATTTTATAGACTTTAAAAAGTCCCTGCGTTTATTTAGACTATAAATCTCTTCGTGTTTCATCAAGTCTAAAATTACTTTTCTTTATTTACAGTATAGAACTCAATGTGTTTATGCCGACAATAACATTTCTTGTGTTTATTAAGAGTGTGAAACTCCTTAAATTTATTTGGAGTATAAAATTCGTTGCCTTTATTTAGAGTATAAAACTTTTTGAGTTTATATGGAGAACAACACTCCTTATGTTTATTTAGAATGTAAAACACACTGTTTTTATAGAGAGAATGAAACTCACTGAGAAGATTTAGTCACTGGTGGTTAGAGAACCAGTGTAAGATGTAAGATGTAAGTTAGAGAACAAGTGTGAAATGTAAGCTAGAGAATAAGTGTGAGATGTAAGATGTAAATTAGGGAACCAGTGTAAGATGTAAGATGTAAGTTAGAGAACCAGTGTGAGCTGTAAGCTAGGGAACCAGTGTGAGATGTAACATGTAAATTAGGGAACCAGTGTAAGATGTGAGTTAGAAAACCATTGTGATATGTAAGGTGTAAGCTAGGGAACCAGTGTAAGATATAAGATGTAAATTAGAAAACCAGTGTAAGATGTCAGATATAAATTAGAGAACCAGTGTAAGATGTAAGCAAGGTAACCAGTGTGAGAACTCCAATTTGAGATTAATGTTCATTGCAGACTTCTCCTATGAATGTATGGTACTTGAAGAACTGCTTCATGCCCCCCTCTCCCCCCCCCCCACTCTCTCTCTCTCTCTCTCAACCCATGACTCGCCAGCCATCAAGTACTAAAATGACATAGTTCGAAAAGTAACTTGTTAGATATTGTTAGAAATTATTTTAATGTTTGTTTAAAAAACATATGTTGGATGATTTGTACTGACAGATCTGTTTATGTATATGTCTGCGTGTGTGAGAGAGAGAGAGAGAGAGAGAGAGAGAGAGAGTTATTTTATTAGGTTAGTTACTTCTTATCTTTTACTTTGAATGTAGTAGTTTAATATTAGACCCTTTGATATGTTTTTTCCCTAATTTAATTTGTCTATTTGTATTAAATCGAGCGCGTGGGAGGAATGAAAGATGGAGTGATGAAGAGCAGAATGTAAGACGGGCCTGCGTGCCCAATTCTTTACCCTTTAAAAATAAAGACCATTCCTTCATTCATTCATTTATTCTCTCTCTCTCTCTCTCTCTCTCTCCCACTCACTCGCTTTTATTTTATAATGTTAGTACATGGATTCTCCTGGGTATCTTGGCTTTCATGGTGTGTGACTCTTTAAGCGACTGTGTTGTCTGACAACACTTTCGTTATGAAGCTGGCCAGGACTAAACTACTTCTACAATTATACGGCAACGGATCAAGAAATCTCTTATGATCGTTGTCACATGTTTTAATGAGAGATGTGCACTGGATGTTTTTAACGTCTGAGTACGGAATGTTTTCGTATAATTCTTGCAGGATTTTTTTTAAACAGGAAAACAGTTCGTAAATATTTCTTAGGCAAAGCTGAGGCTGTCATTTAGGGCGTCACATTTACATTTAAAATTGATATTACAGTTACATTCAATGGCCACATTGTATTTGCTTTCAAAGGCGACACCACACTTCCATTCAAAGACAGGACCACACTTACATTCAAAGACAGGACCACACTTACATTCAAAGACAGGACCACACTTACATTCAAAGACAGGACCACACTTACGTTCAAAGACAGGACCACACTTACATTCAAAGACAGGACCACACTTACATTCAAAGACAGGACCACACTTACATTCAAAGACAGGACCACACTTACATTCAAAGACATTATCGCCCTTACATTCAAAGACAGGACCACACTTACATTCAAAGACATTATCGCCCTTACATTCAAAGACAGCATCATACTTACAATCAAAGACGACAACACACATACACTCAAATACAGCATGAAACTAACATACAAAAACAACATCACACTTACATACAAGTACAACAGCAATATCACACTTACATACAAAGACAATATCCACTTACATGCACAGACAACATCACACTTACATCAATCAATCAATCAAGTGCCATGCCGCGTGGCGTAGGCGATCATTTCTCTCCACAATTTCCTGTCTTTAGACTTGATTAAGAGATCTGCCGGTGACTTTCTTCCTAGCCACACTGACACCCCAATCAGTAACTTCTTTCTCTGTCCTCTTCTGTCTCTTCTTCCCTCAGTTTTTCCAGTTGCCACAATGTGTTTCAATTTTCCTATTCTCAGAAAATGTCCTACAAATCTCGCTTGTCTGCCTCTGATCTTTGCTATAATTTGCTTTTTAACTCCAGCCTCTCTTAAGACTTGTTCATTGGTTTTCTGGGTTGTCCATGGCACCTTCAACATCCTTCTTATGAACCACATTTCCATGGCCTCCATTTCTCGGTGTACTCGCTTATTCATGGACCATGCATCACATCCATAAAACAAAATTGGCTCGATGTAACATTTAACTACTCGGAATCTTGTTTCCATTGATATGAATCTTTTGCACAAGATGTTTCTCATATTCAGGAATGCTGACTTAACCTGAGTACACTGCTTTTTATTTCGTTATGAAATAAACTTACATACAAAAACGATATCGCAGTTACATACAAAGACATTACCCACTTACATATACAGACAACATCACACTTACATACAAAGACGATATCACACTTACATAGAAAGACAATATCACACTTACATACACAAACAACATCACACTTACATACAAAGACAATATCACACTTACATACACAAACAACATCACATTTACATACAAAGACGATATCACACGTACATACAAAGACAATATCACACTTATATACAAAGATAACATCACACTTACATACAAAGACAATATCACACTTACATACAAAGATAACATCACACTTACATACAAAGACAATATCACCGTCACATAAATATCAGCAGAGTCACATAAATGTTCTGCATCCATCACTCTTCCTTCCAGTGTCCCCACCCTTATAGCCCCATTTCCCCCCCCCCCCTCCTCATTTCCTCATTTCTTACTTTCCAGCATGGAGAGTACACTAAGGCCATTTTCTCCGATAATTTAATAATCTGGTTTGACCATCAAGTTTATTGATATGTCCTTGAACTAATTTTTTAACCAAATTTCTGAAACCTGTTTACAAAATCGAACATATATGGGGTAAATGAAGTTTTATTTTTAAAAGTGTAACTTTATAATATTGATTATTGATTATTATTCTCACTTTCACCAACCTTTTTTTTTTTTTGGGTGCTAGTAAAGTATACAGTTCTGCTTGCGTTCTTGTTTGGTTTTGTGTAAGAGTGTTGCGTTGTATGTAATGAGCTTTGTGCGCAGTGAGATTGCGCAGGAGCTCAAGCTAAAGATAGCATGACTTGGAAAAGGGAGGGGGTGGGGAGAGAGAGAGAAGAAGAAGAAGAAGAAGAAGTCTGAAGACTGTAGGCAACAGCATTCCAGAAACCACAAGAAGTAATGCCGTGAGTTATGAAACACGTTTAGAACCTTCCCTGTATGTCTTACACCAGTGGTTCCCAAACTGTGGTCCACTGTATTACATTATCAGGCGGTACTGTCTATTGAATAAGATAACTAGGGCTGATGGACTTGGGGATATTGTTTATAAGCTGGTGGGCGACTGAGTGGCCGAGTGGTTTACTGCATTAGTCTCTCATGGCGAAGGTTCACGGTTCTAATCCAGCCGGAGGCGTTCCAATCGTAGCTGGTTTCCTCTGGAGTTGAGGCAGGAAAGGTGTCAGGTGGGAGCTTGACCACATCATCATCTGGTGCGTCACTGAGCCAAGGAAAATATGGACACTAACACCATATCCCTTTTGTGTCTCTATGGCATAGCAGGGCAGCACTAATACAGAAACAGCTCTAACACAGAAATAACTCTAACATAGAAACAACTCAAAAACAGAAACAACTATAACATAGGAACACCTCTAACATAGAAACGACTCCCATATACAGACATATAATCTCATTCCCAGATGCATTTAAAATCTATATTGCTAAAATATATATGTACTAAAACATACTACATACAGCCAAAGTATAGATTTAGTTTACATTTCTCCCAACATACTTTTATATGGATATTCCAGTCTATTGTGGTAGAATATTTTATAAGCGATTAAGTTCTGCTCTGTATTATCCTTGAAACTATAAAATAATAGAGTTTTTTTTTTTTTTGTATTTTTTTATTCGCCAAGAATTCCATGAGTTTATAGGAATATACAATCCAAGAGTTTTTTTTTTTTTTTGGTATGGTTTTTCTTTTTTGCACAAAACTAGATTTTTTTCCCGCCCACCATTTTCGCTTGTAAAATTGTGTTCAGAGAATGGTAAAAAAAAAAAATAATAATAATAAAGAAAGTTCACTGTGTCACGTAAGATGGGCAATCTTGACTGCTAGGTCCCAAATCTTTGTATGTCATCTTATGTTATTTATTGTCTTGTATGTTATCTAAAGCCTCTGTAGACATGACACATAAGCTTCCAAGTTCTTGTAACTCACTTTTGTGAACATTCATATTTTAAAATATTTTGTTGTGACTTGACGTAGGGGTCGGGGATACAGGGTGGTGCCTGTTTGTGAGGATGTGTGATGTTTCCTCACTGGTTTCAACAGCTCCTCCATCTTTATTCTCCCCCAACAGAAACCCCCCCTCCCATCCCAACTCCGCATATCACTACATACACATACACATACTCAAATAGTTCATCTTTGCCCAGTTACATACTATGTCCTGGTAAGCCTTGCTTTTTCTTTTTTTTTAACATAAAACTCAACATTCTCAAATTATAACACTCAAGGACAACCAGATTCATCCTTCGCACAAAGAAGAAAAAATACATCCAAATCATCTTAAAGGCTGTTATAGGATTCCATTCTTCCCTCAGTATTGATTCTTGTTTCAGTCTCCGCGCGTAAATGGAATATAAAATCTTATTTATTCTTGTCCAAACAAAACGAATTTGGAAAGAATTCTGGAACAGAATAGATCGCATGTGAAATTCGTTCACGTCTCGGGCAAATCTTATTAAAAATGTACATAAAGTCAAAGATATTTCCGGGATTTGAGACAAAATGTGTCAGGAATGAAGTTACTTGCCCTTCGACCTGTAAAAGGGAACTGTGTCAATATTTGAATTACTCAGAATATTCTTTTATTTATTTTATTTTTTTTTTTGTGAAATACGACAAATTAAGATTTTGTTTACTATTTTGTGACTTTATAATGAGAGGAAGGAAAATTCTTTTTTTTTTTTTTTAAATTTAGAATTGCAGAATTTTGTGATTCAAGGACCCCCTTCTGTGACTTGCATAACCCATGAGGGTTTTTTTTCCCTTAAAAACTGCAGAAACTCTGGGAAATTTTGTTGATTAAACGAACGGGAAAAATGGATAATAAAATATTCATGCTTTGAGATTCACAAGTCTGCTTTTCTTGATCTTCGGAGCATCACAATGAAGCAGGTGGATATCTTCTTCGCTGTAGCACAAGGACGAATGATAAAGAGGAGAAGGTTGGCCTAGATGTGGTAGACATTGACAGCTTTGTAGAAAAGGATGCCAGAAGATGGGCAAGAAATACAAGATCATCACGCGGTCTTTGATTGCAGGTGTTTTCCCTAATCAGAGTTTACACCGCTAGTCTCCAGCTTTTGATGAGTCTTACCACAGGGCAGCAGGTCAAGGACAGCAGCACTTGACACACCTCCTAGGTGCCTATAAAGTGGCATAACAGGTCTATCTATCTTTTTTTTTTTTTTACACATAATGACAACGATGAAGACCAAAACCATCTGCATGGGCCACTTTATAACAGAACATCAGCTACAGGTTGTAGATATGATATTTAGAAAAAAAAAAACAAGATGGACAACAACGTTCCAGAGATCTTCATATCGCCGTGAAAGTGGATGCGGAAATCTTCGTTAGACAAAAGACCTTGACATGAATAAGGACAATACTGTTCATCCGAGTGCCCTTACTATGCGCGCGGAATTTTGATAGGTTAAATGTCCTCTAGAATTTTTAAAAATAAAAAACCTGGCCTCGAAAGACAAGGTCCTGATTTCTTAAATCTTAAGGCTTTCAGACACGATAGTTCAAGGTTATCTGCAACAGCTTTTGTTTTCTCTGGATCGGCCACGAAATCCCCGGCTGTCCTTCTAAAGCTTCTGGAATATGACAAATCATTTTGCTAGGATTTTCCGATTTGCGTGTTTGTAATTCAGTTTTATGGGTTTTCCTTGTGATGCAAGATTGAAGTAAGACTTGAATCTTGAGGGACATTATTTTTTTTTTATTGTACATCATGGCAAGAAATTCAACAGAGGATTTTATAGGCCTCGAGTAGAAATGTAAAAAAAAAAAAAAAGTGAGGTTGATATTCGGGAATTAGCCTGTGGGAGAATTTGAGTAGAATGTGATTCAGTGAAAGTACCACAGTATTATCATATATAGGAGTGTATGTTTATGTAGATATATATATGCTTATGTAGCTATGTGTAGATAAAATCTAGATGTCACGAAGTATACTAAGCTCAGCCGATCATCGCACACGTATACAGGTTGATGGACACACTATACTTCTTCTTCTTTGAAGCTGCAAGTAGATGTTCTGCTCAGCCGATGTCGTGAAAGATGTTGTGTCGGTTTGGGAGCGGGTTATGGTGGTTATTTTTTCAGTATCTGAGTGGAGCTACATAAGCAGAGGTTGTGCTGTACGTCTGTATCAGACTTCGCTGCCATGGGGACTCTGATGATCCCTGCCTCGTTAGTCAAGGTGGGGCTGTTACTAGGGGTAACAGCGGGGATGTGGGACTGGGTCTTCGCCAACCCTGACCCCAGCATGTCAACTCTGTATGACTGATTGCCAGAACGGACAGCGTCTCCAATATATTTATTAAGATATAACAACAGTCAGTCAGTCAGTAATATGCATGTCCTTGCTGAACTTTGCCTCCCTAACAGCTCTCCTATAGGCCTCTCGGTTGTACGTAAGATAGCCTGCTACTGATGCATCCATTCGCAGATCATCAGCGATGTCTTGCAGCCATCGTCGCCTTGGTCTTCCTATCTTTCTTTTCCCCATTATGCACCCTTCCAAGATGGTCGTATCTAAATTATCATAACGTTTAATGTGTCTAAAATATTTAAGTTTTCTCTGTTTAATCTTCTTTACTAGCCAGCCTTCTTCAACATTAAGTTCCTGTAGTGTGGATATATTTGTTCTTTTTTATGTCCTTGATATCTGAAGAACTATTCTACAACATGTACATTCAAAGGCATTTATGTATCTCTCAGCTATTTTGTTAAGTGTCCAGGTCTCACAGGCATATGTTGCGATGGGAAAGATGCATGCCCTTAAAAATTGTATTTTTGTAGTTCTGTCTGTTCCTCTCCACAGATTCTTTAATTGTTTTATTTTTTGAAGAGCGACACATGTAAGATAACATACAACGTATAAAAGAGTGACTGGGTTGGCAGAGTAGTTAGGCGCTCGGATCTAGTAATCCAGAGGTACCGAGTCCAGTTCCCAGTAATGGGATTTTTTTTTTTTTCGGATACTGCCACTCAGCAGCAGAAATGTGGTTTATTAGAAGAATGTTGCGAATCCCCTGGACAGCAAAAATAACTAATGAAGAATGTATGAGAAGAGCTGGAGAGACAAAAAACCTTGTCAAAAAGATAAGAGAGAGACAATGTACTTTCATACGACATGCAGTGAGAAGAGGGGGGCATTGAAAATATAACAACAGGAAAAATAGAAGGAAGAAGACCAAGAAGAAGGCCAAGAGAAATGATACTGGACAGTCTGACGGGATGGTGTGAGAGGAGATCACCAACTGAACTGATGGCCTGCATGAAGGATCGGGTACTCTGGAGAAGCATAATAGCCAACGCCAGTCGGCACGGCACCTGATGATGATGATGATGACCGCCGCTCCAAAAAGGCCCTGGGATCCACCCAGCCTCTAAAAAACGGGTACAGGTACATCTGGGAAAGGAAATGCGGCCAAACATGGCACTGTCCACCTCACACTTTCATGTTCCGAAAGTCTTGGAAACACAGGTCTAACACCGCATCACTAATATGCCTTAATGGTATGGAAACTGAGATTTTACCTTATATCACATAAAGTCAAATTAGAAGAGACATAAGATATTAGCTGACAAATTCAAAAGTACTCGTAAATGATGACACAAACATCCAGGATTCACATTCTAGCGACAGAGAAAGGAACTACAGCACATTTCCTCTCATATTGCTGACATGTCCAGTAAAAAAGAAAAAAAATATATGTTGGTTATCTCCCTTCGACCATGATTGCGCAGAACGCTTTATCATGAAAAATAATGATGAACATAGTTACTGCACTCAGTGGTTATGAAGTTTCGTGTCTCTGTGAAATCTAAACGTTATTGGTGTATTACATATTTCTGTGCTTCTAAATCTGAAAGATTACAGAAATATTTCAAGTTTTTTTCTGTCGATTTTCATTTTATTGTCCTATTTTATCATGTGACACAGGACTAAAGATCAACGTAGGATAGACAAAGTTAATGAAGCAAAATGTGAACAACAGAAATGTACTCGTCTACCCATTATGATTTTTAATAGAATTTTATTGGCATGACTAATCAGGACAACAGTTCTGTCCTTGTGTCCTCTAGTAGGAACATGTTACTGGAACAAATTTGTGATCACGATTCTAAATTTCTGTTGGTAGCTGCAAGCTTTCATTTCATTAAAATCACTTGTCACTGAAATTAAATCTACTACTTGTCCTATTTTATTTTGTGACACAGGACTAAAGATCAACGTAGGAAAGACAAAGTTAATGAAGCAAAATATGAACAACAGAAATGTACTCAGAGTAGATAGCAAGTTAGTGGAGGAGGTCAATGAATTTGTATATCTTGGCAGTAGAGTAGTAGAAAATGGAGACAGCACAGAGGACATCAACAGCAGACTTACTAGAGCAAACCAGGCTTTTGCAGTGCTGCAGACTATATGGAAATCTAAAAAACTAAGCGTGAAGATGAAAATAGGATATTTAAGAGTAATGTTCTAAGTGTACTACTCTGTGGAAGTGAATGCTGGAAAATCACCAAAACAATAGAAAACAAGTTGAATTCTTTCCAGACTAAATGTTTACGAAGAATTAGAAAAATATTTTGGCCAAACACCATAAGAAATAACATCTTGTTGGCAGAAACGCAGATGAAGCCACTGACAGCAATTATTGAGGAAAGACGCTGGCGATGGTTGGGACATGTGCTCCAAATGACTGACAACTCACTACCAAAAAATAGCACTAAGATGGACACCACAGGGGAACAGAGGTAAGGGTAGACCAAAAGAGACATGGAGAAGAACAACAGAAAGGATGTTGAGCAATAGATGGCTCACCTGGGCAAGAGCAGAAAAAAAAGCAAAGGACAGGCATTTGTGGAAAACCCTTGCGGAAGCCCCATGTGCCCTGGGCACTTCAGTTTCAGAGAGAGAGAGAAATTTTATCATGTTGTTTCAAATCAAAATATATTCATCATACCCAAGTTTCAAAATAATTTTTTTTTCATATTTAATTTCTCCAAACCCTGCTACTAAAATGTAGGTTTCTAAATTCTCGAACATCTTGCTAAGGTTTACACCCCCGGGGAGGCAAAAGCTGGTCAGGATGCGCCACGATGGGTACGGAAAGCAGATACGTCTTCTAAGAGAATCTTAAAACAAACCTTGGAGATGGCTTTCTTTCCAGCAAAAGTTTACTGCCAGTTCGGAATACAATGCGGGCGTGGTTTGTTTTTGCTTTGTTCTGTTTTGTTTTTCCCCCTAGAAGATGGGATTCTTGAGTTGCTCTAGGCATATACAATTCGTTTTTGTTTTTTTTATCTGTGCATATGTTTATCTGTTCGTATTATTTTTCGTTCTGTAAATTTATGAAACTTCGGGTTTGTTAATGTTACTCCGTTCGCAAAAGCTGACGTGGTCTCACGCGGTGTAGTCTTGTTGAGTGCATGCAAACATTGTTTTGGTGACTTTCACGCTCACTCACTCACACACACAAAAGTCTTTTGAAATTTGGTCCTACCAGGGTAAGAAGTCTAAGGCGTTAGGTTAGATGGTTTATTTGCATGTATCTAACAAGAAAAAGAAAATGTGATTCTCTCGTTGAAGTGATACATCACAAAAATATTTCTCTCTTTAAAATAAGCCACAAACTAGCTCTTTCATTCCGGAATTACTTTCTATGTTCTGCTTAAATAAATTTTGACGAGATATTTTGGTAGGAAGAAACTGGAAGTTACTGTTGTCTTGTCTTGTCTCCTTCCTCATTTACCTTTCGATGTTGAGGGGACAAACAGACGTCTTGATAGGGCTCTACGATCTGCTTCATATCATGGGATATTTAATCCTGCTGTAATTTCCTCCCTCCATCTCCTGCGTGGGCCACCTCTTCCTCTGTTACCTACAAATCTTAGTGTGAATGTTGTCTGTGATATACTGTCTGGTTGTAACCGTGTAACATGGCCAAACCATTTGACTTGCTGTTTCTGGATATAATGTAACACTGGAGTTATTCCAGCCTTTGCCCTGATGGTGTCATTTCTTATTTGGTCTCTTCTTGTCGCATTTAGTATTCTCCTTAAACATCTCATTTCTGTCGTGATGACCTTTCTTTTGTTTTTGGCTGTTAGTGTCCATGTTTGACATTGATAGCATAGAGTTGGGAGGAAGACTGTGTTGTACAGTGTTCTTTTTACTGCAGTTGTGATGTATATGTTATTTTGTATTTTAACAAGATGAATTTTGTTAGAAATGTGCTACGTTTCATTTTATTTACCCCGTGCCTAAATATCGCTCTAAGCATTGATTCGTATAAATGTGCAAGATCTACCAACCCTGCCAGTTACGGTTGTGTAGCGAAAGAGTTAACCCATGCCCGAACTCCCAGACTAGACTTCGTAAGGGCCCTTGCTCCTCCTCATGTTCTATCCCGTCAGTCTCCTGGTATCTTCGTAAGGGCCCTTGCTCCTCCATATGTTCTATACCGTCAGTCTCCTGACATCTTCGTAAGGGCCCTTTCTCCTCCATATGTTCTATACCGTCAGTCTCCTGGTATCTTCGTAAGGGCCCTTGCTCCTCCGTATGTTCTATACCGTCAGTCTCCTGATATACAGATGAATTACCCTCTAGCTGTAACTTCTGCATTTATTACATGCATTTGTACTACATAGATTGTTACTTTGAGATCTACAGTGAAGCAGTATCATAAAAGGTACTGTTTTCATGCCCATCAGCCACATCTCGACGATCTAAATTTGTGGGAGCATGCTCGGAGAAGAGACGGGCTAGAGCACCTGATGGCAACAGGGAATACGAAAGGCGAAAGAGAAAGAGGTAGACAGAGAAAAAAGATGTTGGACGGTGTGGCATCCTGGTACGGGAAATCCTCGGTGGCATGGCTGTTGAGATGCACAAGGGATCGAGGGTTATGGAAGGACATGATGTCCTAGGTCTGTCGGCAGGGACATTGAGAGAGAGAGAGAGAGAGAAAGAGAGAGAAAGAGAAAGAAAGATAGAGAAAGAGAGAGAAAGAGAGAGAGAAAGAGATAGAAAGAGAAAGAGAGAAAAAGAGAGAGAGAGAAAGAGAGAGAAAGAGAAAGAAAGAGAGAGAAAGAGAGAGAGAAAGAAAGATAGAGAAAGAGAGAGAGAAAGAGAAAGAAAGAGAGAGAAAGAGAAAGAGAGAGAGAAAGAGAAAGAGAGAGAAAGAAAGAGAGAGAAAGAGAGAGAGAGAAAGAGAGAGAAAGTGAGAGAGAGAAAGTGAGAGAGAGAAAAAGAGAGAGAGAGCTGAACCATATCTGATTAAGAAATAAAAACAAAGCACAGCTCAGCAAGCTCTGAGCGCTAAGCAACAGGCAGCCAGTTGAATGCTGAGTTCAAGTAAAACAGCGATTTCGGGCGAGCTTTTTTTTTTTTCATGCATTCTAGTGTAACGAATGTGTGACCGTTTGCAAGATTTAGTCACATGGTTCTTGTTTGTTCATTCTTGCTTTTTATATGTCACATGTCTGTGATTGCTGGCAAGATTTAGTCACATGATTCTTGTTTGTTCATTCTTGCTTTTTATATGTCACATGTCTGTGATTGCTGGCAAGATTTAGTCACATGATTCTTGTTTTGTTCATTCTTGCTATTTCTATGTCACATGTCTTAGATCGAGCGCTCGACGAACTGGCTTCCATGTAACAAATTTTTGATCAGTTTGCTGGGAGATCTGCCTGTGCTTCTCTCTCTCTCTCTCTCCATTCTTGGTCCTCTTCTGTTTGCTATCTATATTAACGATCTACCACTACATTTAAAGCACTCTTCATGTGATCTTTTCGCTGACGACTGTACTGTTTACAATAGTGAATATGACATCAATAAACTACAGACAACGCTCCAAAATGATATAAACAGTTTGATTAAATGGAGTAATAAAAATGGTATGTTGATAAACACCAACAAAACAAAATCCATGCTCATCACTACAAGACAGAAACTGCAGAATGCAACAAAACCTTCACTACAGCTTTGTGCTGGGACTAAGGCAATAGAAAATGTTCATGAACATAAAACCCTAGGACTCATCATTGATCAGCATTTAACTTGGAATTCTCCGCTGTTGGCGAGATCTTCAGCTGCCGTGCGTGGAGTGGTGCTCCTCCCGGCCAATGAAGAAATTTGCAAATGAGGTTGCCGCGCAGCATCACTGCGGAAAAGGTGGTAGAAAGGATAAAGCGAAGCAAACAGTCAAATCACGGCACCTCTGGTCTGGAGGTCTTGCACGTCCTGAGTGCAGTCATATCGGGTGAAATGCATGAACCGGCTTGTCCCAGAGGTTAAGACACTGCTGGCGAGACTCTTCAAATGCCGCGCGTGGAGTGAAGCTCCTCCCGGTCAAGGAAGAAATGCGGAAAAGAAATAAAGGTTGCTGTGCGGCACCGATGGGAAAAGGTGGTGGAAAGTGAAGTTTAACCTGTATGTCCAGTAGTATCGCTACGAGAGCAATACCACGGCACCTCTGCTCTAGAGGCCGGCCACGTCCGAAATACACCTACACTGGTGAAATATGCCTAAACCGGCACACACCAGGGTTGGAACTTGATGGCTAGACATGTCATGCCACCTCCACTCTAGAGGTCGGTAACGCCTGATATACACCCATACTGGTGAATTTTGCCTAAACCGGCTCATACCAGGGGTGAATCTTGAAGGCTATGCATGTCACAGTACCTCTGCTCTAGAGGTCGGTCTCGTCCCAAACACACCCATACTGGGATAATGCCTAAACCGGCTCAACCCAAGGGTAGAAGTCACTAGTGGCGAGGATTCGTCCTCCTGGACAAAAGCTCCATCCTGGTCACAACTAGGAAGGGTAGCGGCCACGACCGCAAAATGCTGAAGTCGGAGACACTGGACCAGGGAAGTCTAGATAGGCAACTACCTCTCACCCGGCGGGGATGTTTGTGTATCCTAATCACGCTGAGGTTTTCCGGTGAAAAAGTCCAACTCTGGACTGGATGGGCAACCACCTCTCACCCAGCGGTGATACACGGGTATCTCAAAACACGTCGAGGTTTTCCAGTGAGAAAGTCCAACTCTGGCCTGGGTGGGCTGCCGCCTCTCACCCAGCGGGGATGCACTGATATCCTAAACACGTCGAGGTCTTCCGGTGAGAAAGTCCAACCCTAGACTAAACTGGTGCAATGAAAACCACAGTGTCACGCAATCCCGCTTCCGAGACCCACCAAGAATACAGGCTAAAGCCCTGTGATACTCTGAACCCCTTGTGGTCCTCTCGTGGATCTCGTGTGGTCTTTTCGGGGACCACGGGACCTAACGAGGACCACAGGCGTGAATTCAGTAGGATCACAGTGCGGTTTTTGGTGGTAGAAGCGAACGAAGAAGAAGAAGAAGAACTTGGAATTCTCACGTACATAACCTAACAAATTTGATTGCACAGAAAGTTTACCAATTAGCCAAAATTAAACACGTTATCGACAAAGACACAAGAAAAATATACCACATATCACACATACAAACACACTTAGATTACTGTTCCACAATCTGGGATGGATGCTCAGTCTCAAACACAAAAAGGCTCCACTCACTTCACAAGCGAGCATTAAATCTTATTTGTGACAAACACCCAGTACAGACTGTAGATCAACACAAACAACTCAAAATTCTACCCCTCAAAAATAGAATCATTTTTAACAAAGTTAAGTTTGTTCACAGAATTCTGTCGCACAATGCTCCGCCTTACATGTGGTCACTGTTTACGTATAACACTAAACATAGCCAGCGTTTAAAAAACTGTCTTCTTCCTAAACCCAGGATTGATCTGTACAAGAAAAGCCTTGCATACTCTGCAGTACAGCTCTGGAACACCCTCCCCTACAATTTAAAATCCATTGGTAATACTTCATCCTTTAACTCAAACCTGTTTCATTATTTACTTGCTTGTAATTATATGCCTCCATAAAATAGCCAGCACTCTCTCAACACATGGCTCGTAAATCATCAAGTACTTCAATGACATAGTTAGAAAAGCAACTTGTTAGATATTGTTAGAAATTATTTTAATGTTTGTTAAAAAAAAAACATATGTTAGAAGATGATTTACAATGTATTTTTATTTATGTATATGTCTGCGTGTGTATGTGTGCGTGAGTGCTATTTTATTAGGTTAATGACTTCTTCTCTTTTACCTTGAATGTAATAGTTAAATCTTACACTCTTTTGATATGTTTGTCCTAATTTAATTTGTTTTTTTTTTACTAAATCTAGTGTGTGGGAAGAATGAAAGATGGAGTGATGAAGGGCAGAATGTAAGACGGGCCTGCGTGCCCAATTCTTTACCCTTTAAAAATAAAGATTATTCATTCATTCTCTCTCTCTGCTCCTGTGACTTGGGCCAGAAGTACACAAAAATAAACTCGACAGTAATATTATTTTTATTATTCACAAAAAAATTTTTAAAATAAGTTTTATCCTGTGGAAAAGTATTGAGGTATGTACTGCTGAATAAGGCTTTCCATGGCAACGAGATAACATCATGCTCCACTCAACAAACTTCGAGATAATTCCTTTACTAGCCACGTAATGGACACTGTGACAGAAATCTGAACGAGTTCTATACCAAATAAGGTAGTGTGCTTTAACGAATCAATGCCAGATTCAAGTCTTTCTTCTTCTTCTGCTTCTTCTTCTTTTTGTTCTTGTTCTTCTTGTTCCTGTTATTGTTCTTCTTGTTTTGTGTTATTTTTTGTTGTTCTTGTTTTTGTTCTTGTTTTTGGTCTTGTTGTTCTTGTTTTTGTTTTTATTCTTCTTGTTGTTTTTCTTGTTCCTGTTTTTGTTCTTCCTCTTCTTCTTATTCTTGTTCTTCTTATTCTTATTGTTCTTCTTCTTCTTCTTCTTGTTCTTCCTTTTCTTCTTGTTCTTATTGTTCTTCTTATTCTTGTTCTTCTTCTTCTAGGTCTTCTTCTTCTTGTTTTTGTTCTTATTGTTCTTCTTCTTCTTCATGTTCTTCTTGTTCTTCTTCTTGATTTTCTTGTTCTTGTTCTTCTTGTTCTTGTTTTTCTTTTATTTATGTTTCTCAGCTGTTCAATGTTAATTTTAATTGTTATATGAGCAGCATATTTGTAGAATGTCTGGAACAGAGTGAAAGCTGTGTGATAAAGGGCAGAATGTGTCAGACGGGCCTTAGTGCCCAATTCCCAACCCTTTGGAAATAAAGATCAGTCAGTCAATCAGCCAGTCTTCTTCTTCTTCTTCTACCTTACTTCTTCAGTATTCAGACTATTCTTTTTTTTTTAAGACGACGAAAACAACAGGCCATGACCCGGTGGTACTGCAAACCGGGTCCACCCGTAACGAGATGTGGACCTTACCCACGGCATTCAATGTGCAGGGCAGGCCTCAAGCATCTCGTTTGTTCCAAACTAACAAACTAACAGAGCGCAGAACTACACTTTGATCTTAGCCGAGATTAGGACTGTATTCACTGCACCTTACAACCCTATTCCACCCACGCAGTAGTTTTACAGTTATACCTATCAGTCGTGCCTGGACTTTCCATTCTATGACGGTTATGGCTTCCCTAGATAACAAAGGTAACTGAGAACTACAGAGAGCTATAAATTAGCCAGGACCGTGTGGGAGGCTAGGCCGGTATGGTAATATAAGGCAAAGGAGGCGGGCTAACTGAAAACTGGAGAGGATGTTTACCCAGTAGAGAACAATGTCCCCACTGACCTATTTCCCAGTACCTGTTGCTACTTTATATTGAGCTGAAGAGTTCAGGTTACAGGTTGTGAAGATTAGGAAAATGACTGGAGTTGCTATGGTCTCCACACAATGGAGAAACACAGTCGTCATGGTACATCGAAAAGAGACAACATGAATAAATCATTTATAAGTGCTCACCCTTTAGATTCGGAAGGAGACAAAATGAATAAATGATTTATAATTGATTACGTATTAGATTCGAAAAGAGACAGAATGAATAAATGATTAAATATGGACACTATTTGAAGTCTCTCAATACCCATAATATGGGCGCTAGCATCATCTCTCCGAAGTCTCTCAATGCCCATATAGTCTATGCCATGATAAGACTACATTTACTTTTCTTATTTGAAATTTTCAAGTCAGTTTAAAAAGTGTCATTTTCTGCTGAAAACCTCCTAAATAACACACCCATTTTTTAAAATATGCTACCACTAAATTAATGACAATCATCTAAGGCAAAGATTCTCAGCTTGTTCCTATTACAGACTCAGTAGATTGTCCAGTATGTCCCCAAACCTCCTTCAAAAGATGTCAGTAGCATTTTGCTTCATTTTGTATATGAATATCTAGGAATTGAAAAAAGAATTCTAATCTAACAATTCTTTGTAACGGTTGTTCCACATCCTTCACATACACTCAAGAGGACCAAATACGCCAGACTGAGAACCCCTAATTTAGTCTTCTGTATCCTGTTCTAGACGGCTCCTATAATATGAAGGCGCTACAATGATAACATTGGAAATACTTCACATAATTGAAGTAACAAAAGAAGTAGATTGTTTTCATTTCAGTTTTTATATCTGGTTTATAAATGTTGAGTAATATGTAGTCTATGTGGTTAAAAGTCTTTTTGTCTGGGCTGCACCAATTTGCCAGTCTTCGGGGATGTTGTTTATGCCCATTCAATTAATTTACTACCTCTGTAATTCCTCTCCCCCAGTCCATAGTCACCAACGATGTCTGAAGTTCTTCCTTTACCAACTTTGGCATTAAAATCTCCCATGACTATAGTAACTTCATGTGACTTTGTGTGTTTTAAGGCTGTCTCTATGTCATTATAAAATAGCTGTACATCTTCTTCAGAACCTTCAATGGAGCGTACATTTGTATAATATTTATGTTTATTGGTCGTCCTTTCAGTTGGGCTAGCAGAACTCGGTCCGAGATGTTCAAATATCCTACAATTGTCCTTGCTGTTTGTTCGTCAGATATTATTCCTACTCCTCGTTCATGTTTCTCACTTCCTAATTATATATTTTTGTATATTTATCAGAGTTTATCTTCCCTGCACCTGTCCATCTAACTTCACTCATTCCAAATATGTTGAACTTCATCCTTTCCATTTCCCTCTTTACATTTTCTAATGTTCCAGCCTGGAATAAAGTTCTAATATTCTATGTTGCTATTTTGAACTTGTTAGTTTTGCCACCAGTAGCCTGATGACGATCTGGCCTCACCTGTGGCTCGTGAGCTGCCCTACCAGACGAGGCTGTTCCAGAGGAACATCCATTAACGTCGTTCATGACAAATCTATTACTCTGAATAAGTAGCAGAGACCAAGAGAAATGATACTGGAAAGTCTGACGGGATGGTGTGAGAGGAGATCACCAACTGAGCTGATGGCCTGCATGAAGGATCGTGTACTCTGGTGAAGCATAACAGACAACGCCAGTCGGCACGGCACCTGATGATGATGATGGTTATAAATGTGGAATTTAATTACGATAGTTTCGACCTGCTTTTTGAGCGTGGGAGGCTGTTGACACTCTTCTTTGTGCCGTCATTAACCTGTCGTTACTGCAGGTGACGATGGCGATATATCGCGCTATAACATCTTGCCAAAATGAACGTTTAAAGACTGAAAAACAAATTCTCAAAGTTCATTGACTTTTGAACTTTTATATACTTGTATATCTATATATATTGCTGACTTGAACGTATATTTATATTTACGTAATTGTTGCGTGGATGTCACGTATTCCCTAAATAAACAGACAATCTCGTACATAGTGAACTATCGTTTACCTCGCCCTGCAGGCAGTTATGCTCCGTTTTTAGATGGAGTTTTGTGTGTCGTCTACCCCTTTTTATGGAGAATTTTTGACTGACTAAAGTGCGACAAACTATAGTTACAGTCTCCGACTTGAGACTTCCAGTTAGCTATCCATTAAATTAGGTCTTCTTCTTCTTTTTCTTCGTCATCGTTCGTCTTGAAAAGGGCCGCGGTTCCCCTATATCTCAGTGTACAGAGATTGATATCTGAACTTTTCGGTCCGACATATCAGATCTCGGCATGGCTTATATATTGAATCGAACTTGCCTTCCAGTTTCAATCCCTGTTCTTTCAACCAGTCTATAATTTGCTATCAGGGGCGCCACTGGTAAGTAGAACAGAGCCCATGGTCAGCTGTAAGTCATTGTTTATTCAGCTTGAATACTGCTATTTTTTTCAAAAGTAAAAATAAAAATAACGTTTGCTTTAAATATATTATGTCTACTTTTATTACATTACATGTACCGTTATTTGTAAAGAAAATGTTGCCTGTTTTATACTGTTTCAATTATGTTTAGTAAATCAGTACATTTAATGTAGAATTACTTGACGTGTGCGTCTTCCTGATGATAATACGCTGTTTATATGTTGTAACTGATCCTCGCTTGTAGTCCACAGAAACAAATATGGATGTTTGTGCGGGAATGACGAACTGATATGTCTCCATACAAAACAGTGTATCGGGTCTCTGCCCTCAATTTCAAGGACATCTGAGAATCTGAAAGGAAAATGTGGAGCTTCTAGTAGCAATTTCAGATATTATGACTTTGATTATTATTATTATTATTTGTACATCACAAAGTGTCAAAAAATCTAAAAATACGAAAATGGCTGAAAGAGTGGGATGGGTTGTAATTTAACACCAAGTGATGGGGGGGGGGGGGGAGACTGTGTTGTAATTTAACACCAAGTTATGAGGGAGTAGGGGGGAAGACTGTGTTGTAATTTAACACCAAGTTATGAGGGAGCAGATCATGAAAGAGATTTGGCAAAAGCAAAATACAAAGACATAGACAAGAAAGTAAAAAGTTCAGCTAGAAGGGATAAAAGAGAATACATAGACAATATGGCGAAAGAGGCAGAAAAGCAGCAAAAACAGGAGACAGCAAAACTTTATATAACATACAAAAGAGGCTAACAGGTACTATTACATCTAAAGAAAGACCAATCCTTAGCAAAACTGGAACACTATTAACATCAAATAAAGACCAAAAGCAAAGATGGGCTGAACACTTCCAAGAAATACTCAATCGACCACACCCAAAAGAATTGTTAAACCTTGAAACTGACTTACCAGCCCCACAGCTAAATGTCAACCTAGATGAAATTAAATTGCATGAAATTGAAACAGCAGTGAATTTAATGGCTAACAACAAAGCTGCAGGTGAAGATGAAGTAACAGCCGAGATGCTAAAAGCTATCAATAGTGACAATATGAGACAACTACAGAGAATGTAGATTTGGAAAGAAGAAAAGGTCCCTTCTAATTAGAAGAAAGGAATCATTGTTAAAATACCAAAAAAGGGCAACCTTAGTGACTGTAACAACTGGAGAGGAGTAACCTTAATATCAGTTGTGTCAAAAGTATTTTGCAAGGTCATTTTGAATAGACTCAAAGATATAGTGGATACTGCAATGAGAGAAGAACAAGCAGGATTTCGAAAAGGGAGAAGCTGTCTCGACCAGATCTTTACTCTCAGAATAATACTTGAAGAACATATTGAAAAGCAGAAACCATTAATACTGAACTTCATAGATTTTAAAAAGGCATTTGATAGCATACACAGAGATTCATTATGGAGAATTTTATGTCTATATGGAATACCATCTAAAATTGTCAACATCATTAAGGACTTATACAATGGATACGGTTGTGCAGTCAAGACAGAAGAAGGGATGAGTGAATGGTTCCAGATTGAAACAGGCGTGAAACAAGGATGTATACTGTCTCCTTTACTTTTTGGGATTACAATAGACTTCATAATGAAAAAATGCTGCACAGGTAACACAGGTATTGACTGGGTACATGGGACCCAACTAGAAGATCTTGATTTTGCTGATGACATAACTCTTATCAGTAATAATGTGAATTTCATGCAAGAAAAAACAGATAGCCTGTCTTCACTGGCTAGCAAAATAGGACTTGAAATTAACAAGGACAAAACAAAAATAATGAAAATTCCCATCAATCAAAATGGAAAAATACACATAGAAGGGACAGATATTGAAGAAGTCAATCAATTTGCATACCTTGGCAGCTACATAGACCAGGATGGTGACACTAGAAAGGAAGTTAGGATCAGAATTGCAAAAGCAGCATCAATCTTCAAGAATCTTGAGAACATATGGAATTCAAAAGTTATAAGCACAAAAACCAAGTTAAGACTATTCAATTCAAATGTAATATTCACCCTCATTTATGCATGTGAAAGCTGGAAAACAACTAAAGAAATAGAAAAGAAATTAGACTCTTTTGAAAACAAATGCATAAGGAAAATACTCGGCATCAAGTGGAATGAATTCAAGAACAATGCAGAGGTAAGACAGATGACTGAACAACAACCAGTCTCACGGGTGATCAGGAAAAGGAGATGGACATATGTTGGTCACTTGATGAGAAGAAATGATCAGAGAATCCCAAAACAAGCTATCAAGTGGAACACAACAGGCCGAAGAAAAAGGGGCATACCGCGTGAAACTCTGAAGAGGACATTATTAAGAGAGGCCAAGTTAACAGGCATAAAATCCTTTGATGAGGTTGAAAGACTCGCCGAAGACAGGAAAAATTGGCGAACTACTTTGCGAGCCCTATGTGACGTTTAACGGCACGGGAAGGATATAAGATATAAGATATGAGGGAGTAGGGTGAAGACTGTGTTGTAATTTAACACCAAGTGATGAGGGAGTAGGGAAGAAGACTGTGTTGTAATTTAACACAAAGTGATGAGGGAGTAGGGGGAAGACTGTGTTGTAATTTAACACCAAGTGATGAGAGAGTAGGGGAAAGACAGTGTTGTAATTTAAAAAACAAGTGATGAGAGAATAGGGAGGAAGACTGTGTTGTAATTTAACAAAAAGTGATGAGGGAGTAGGGGGAAGACTGTGTTGTAATTTAACACCAAGTGATGAGGGAGTAGGGGGAAGACTGTGTTGTAATTTAAAACCAAGTGATGGGAGAGTAGGGAAGAAGACTGTGTTGTAATTTAAATCCAAGTTATGAGGGAGTAGGGGGAAAACTGTGTTGTGATTTAAAACCAAGTGATGAGGGAGTAGGGGGAAGACTGTGTTGTTATTTAACACCAAGTGATGAGGGAGTAGGGTTAAGACTGTTGTAGTTTAAAACCAAGTGATGAGGGAGTAGGGTTAAGACTGTGTTGTAATTTAAAACCAAGTGATGAGGGAGTAAGGGAAGACTGTGTTGTAATTTAACACAAAGTGATGAGGGAGTAGAGGGAAAGACTGTGTTGTAATTTAACACCAAGTGATGAGGGAGTAGGGGGAAGACTGTGTTGTAATTTAACTCCAAGTGATGGGGGAGTAGGGGGAAGACTGTGTTGTAATTTAAAACCAAGTGATGGTGGAGTGAAGAGGAAGACTGTGTCGTAATTTAAAACCAAGTGATGAGGGAGTAGGGGGGAAGACTGTGTTGTAATTTAAAACCAAGTGATGGTGGAGTGAAGAGGAAGACTGTGTCGTAATTTAAAACCAAGTGATGAGGGAGTAGGGGGGAAGACTGTGTTGTAATTTAAAACCAAGTGATGAGGGAGCAGGGGGGAAGGCTGTGGTGTAATTTAAAACCAAGCGATGAGGGAGTAGGGGGAAGACTGTGTTGTAATTTAAAACCAAGTGATGAGGGAGTAGGGGGAAGGCTGTGTTATAATTTAACTCCAAGTGGTGGGGAAGCAGCAGGAATATATAGTTTATGGAAGGGATGGGGAAGGATCGGAATATTTCTCGTCAAAGATCCACTACCTGAAAAAAAGAGAAGTGAAATCTTCTTCTTCTTCTTCGTTCGCTTCTACCACCAAAACCGCACTGTGATCCTACTGAATTTACGCCTGTGGTCCTCGTTGGGTCCCGTGATCTCCTGTGTGGTCCCAGAAAGGACCACACGAGATCCACGTGAGGACCACAAGGGGTTCAGAGTATCACAGGGCTTTAGCCTGTATTCTTGGTGGGTCTCAGAAGCGGGATTGCGTGACACCGTGGTTTTCATTGCACCAGTCTAGGGTTAGAAGTGAAATGATTTCTACCACAGCGTCAAGTGTTAAGATTCTAAAACTTCCACAGGCTAATCAGTCAGTTGCCCTACGGTACAGAGGAGAAAGAGACCGTTTTGTCACTGGAAATTGAACTATTCCAAAAACAATACCGCCCCTATTTTTGTGGGGGGAAAAAAATGAACTGACCCGCTGACACACGTGTTAGGTATGGTTACAGGTAGCAAGCAGGTCGATATAAAATTAGGGCGTTGAAACTCAGGGCAAAGCAGATTAGCAGGTAGGACAAGAATCAAAACAAAACAAAACAAAACAAAAACAAACACACACATAAAACACTGGAAAGAAAAAAATAACTGGCTCAATAATCAGTTAGTCAAAAACTATTGACGGAAATAAGTTAAAAGCAAAAACAAAATAAAATAATAATAATAATAATAAATTAAACCATGTTTTTAGGGGGTTGTTTTTTCAAGGTCATCTTTGTTCTGGGAAGGTCCTGGAGTGATCGTTCGATTATCAGGTGAATGAGATGAACAAGGGCGACATTGCCAAAGCTGTATTTGACAGACAGCGGGGAAGAAAATGAAGAGCAGGAATAGAAGAACAATGTAGATGTGAAGAGATTGCTGGAGCTAGGACAATCTAAAGGTGCTGGCAGGAAATCCGAACTGTGTGGCAGAAAACGCGTCATAAACAACCAACATGTGACAGGAACTATTAGGACATATGCTCTTGGATGGATGCTGCGGCATGCGACGGAACATATAACAGGCTGTCCCGAATGCAGTGACGCCGGAGTCTGAATTTTGAATCTTGAACCTAGAACCATGAAATAGTGATATCACAATTCAGTAATAACTATTAATAGTTTTGTCAGTAAAAAAAAAAAAAGATATTTTTTCTGCTCTTCTCTTTATGACAATGTTTGTTTTATTTTAACCAGAAATCGCTGAAGAACAGTGTGGCTTCGTCGAAGGAAAAGGCACAAGTAATGCCATTTATATATTGAGAACATTGATGGAAAGATCTATAGAATTAAAGACGGACATATATTTATGCTTCATAGATTACTGTAAAGAATTCGATAAAGTGAGACACACAGAAATTATAAGACTGCTGGAAGACATCAACATAGATGGGAAAGATCTGAAACTCATCAAAAACATATACTGGCAGCAATCAACAGCAATGAAGGCTGAGAACCAAACAGGAGCATTCCAAATGAGAGAAAGATGTGTTCTGTCTCCTGACCTCTTTTCCTTCTACAGTGAAAACATAATGAGAAATATAGAGAGCTTGCCAGGAATATCAATTGGTGGTTACAACCTTAACAACTTAAGATATGCAGACGTCACGGTTCTGACTGCTAAAAATGAAGGAGATCTACAGGCTCTTCTGGACATCGTGGTTCGTGAAAGTAAAAGTGAAGGTCTTAGCCTGAATAAAAAGAAGACTAAAGTGATGGTCATCTCAAAGAAAAGAATACCACCAAAATGTAACATTACCATCGATGGCACAGAACTGAAACAAGTTGATAGATCCAAGTACTCAGGAACGATTATAACAGCTGATGGGAAATGTCACAATGAAATAAAAAGCAGACGTGCTCAAGCCAAGTTAGCATTCCAGAAAATGAGAAACATCTTGTGCGACAGATCCATATCAATGGAAACAAGATTCCGAGTACTTAAATGTTACATCGAGCCAATTTTGTTTTATGGGTGTGAAGCATGGTCCATGAATAAGAGAGTATACGGAGAAATGGAGGCCATGTAAAATGTGGTTCATAAGAAGGATATTGAAGGTACCATGGACAGCTAAGAAAACCAACGAAGAAATCTTAAGAGAGGCTGGAGTTAAAAGGCAAATTACAGCAAAGATCAGAGGCAGACTAGCAAGATTTGTAGAACATTTTCTGAGAAGAGGAAAATTAGAACACATTGTGGCAACTTGAAAAATTGAGGGAAGACGAGACAGAGGAAGACAGAGAGAGAAGTTACTGGATGGGCTGTCAGTGTGGCTAAGAAGAAAGTCACCGGCGGACCTCATAATCAAGTCTAAAGTCAGGGAATTGTGGAGAGAAATGATCGCCTACGCCACGCGGCACGACACTTAATTGATTGTGTTTTATTTCCTTGTGGGAATGATCTCCCAGTCCCTGCTGACCTCGCCAGGCCCTTGTTGAGAAACACTGACACCATAAAACTGCCATGTATGTGTGTAATTTCAGGGACCAGCCAGGGACGACTGCCTGTAGAAAGAAGGTGGATTTTATCAGGAAATGAAAGCTGTAACACAACCTAATGTTGTGGATTCTGTCCATTCTCCAAAAAATATAATGTTACCTTATGTAACATTACTTTTTATTCATAATTAATGTAGTACATATCTTCTTCTTCTCCTCCTCCTCCTCCTCCTTCTTCTTCTTCTTCTTTCTGTTTTTCCTTCTTCTCCTTCTTCTTCTTCCTTTCTTTCTTTCGTCTTTCTTCTTCTCCGTTTTCTTTCTGTTTTTCTTTCTTTTCTTATTCTTCTTTTTTCTTCTTTCTTTCTTTCTTTTTTCTTTCTTTCTTCTTCTTTCTTTCTTTCTTCTTCTTTCTGTTTTTCTTTCTTCTCTTATTCTTATTCTTTTTCTTCTTTCTTTCTTTCTTTCTTCTTTCTTCTTCTTCTTTCTTTCTTCTTTCTTCTCCTTCTTAATTACCACTCCTCTTTATGGTGTTGGCTGCGCTGCTCTCTAAGAGTGCCCAGCTTGTACAGATCTACGCTACTAGACCTGGCCACACGGCTCGGACCTAAGGCAGAAGTTGTGGGGGTGTTGGGATGACCTGGAGGCGACTGTGGACTTCATATGGCGACCAAGCTTCTGATTTAGCATGACCAAGAACTTGAACGCCGAAGAAGAACAAGAAGAAGAAGAATATGCCCATTGCAAAGCCCAGTACATCCGAATTCAGCTTTGCTCAAGGGAAGGTAATGGATGCTCAAAGTGACTACTTCTCTGCTCATACTGGAAGAAGTTCTAGTGAAACACACAAAGAAACTTTACTTCTGAGCAAACCTTACAGACCTTCACGAACCAGCATGTTCTCTTTTCTCTTTTCCATATTTGCCGTTTGTTTGTCTCTCCTGTGCTCTAACACGGCAAAGATAAAGGTAATGATAGCTCCATCATATCATGCAGGTACTTAGTACCTACGATGCCCAAATTTTCCTTGACCTATCGGCACACTAGTGCGTGACATGGTCAGAAAAAAAGGTCTCGTCGGTTTTAGCTCTAGTTGCAGGAGTCAGGCACCAGTTTCTGCAAATGGATGACTCGGTCGCCTTCGTGTAGATACGAGCCAGCGAACTTCACCGTGTGAGACGAATGCTCGAATTACTTCCCAGTTCCTTCGCCGCTTTGTCAGTCATGACACACTTGGATCTGAAAGAAAAACGAAATAAAACATATCTGTGAGGGATATATATTTATGGAACAAAGTGACAACCAGGCTAGTGTAGTCTGTTAGATGTGTTACTTGTTACAGTAAGTATCACGAACTGGCGCTTAGCTCCATATATATTCAAGTAATATAGCTGGTTATAGTTTGAGAAACCATATAAAAGGAAGGATTTTAATATCAGTGTTGTACGTTTACGATCGATTGTCTGTGAATGTTTGCCGAGCTGGCACTTTTATTGTTGTATTTCTATATCAACGAGAGCTTGATGTTATTCGCAGTTCACGCTATAGCAAATACGTAGCAACATGGACATGATGTGGTGTGAATATTGAGGTGAAGTGGCTTTAAACCATGGACTAGACCTTCTTCTTCTTCAGTCTACCTGGAACTGTGAGCTCAGCCGATGCAATGAAGATGTTGAGGCACAACATAGTGTCGGATTGTGAGCGGCTTATGACGGCTACTTTGCAGTCCTTAAGGGGAGCTAAAATCAGGAGGGGTGCGGAGTGCTTCTTTAGCAGGATCCACCACCATGAGGAATATGGTGATCCCTGCACCTTTAACCAGAGTAAGTCTTTTACTGGGGGTACTAACAGAGAGGTGAAACAGGGTCTTGTTCAGCTGTTGTTCGCCAACCCTGGCGCTGGCATGTCAGATGTGAGTCACTAACTGCAGGATCAGACAACATCTTCACCCCGCGAACTAGACCTAAGGAACAAGCTTCTTAGCACGGTCCACTATCACAAGGAACAGCGGAGCTCTGATAGATCTATATTCTGCGGATCATATTTTTTGTAGAACAGTGAAAGAAGAAAATAAAGGTAGTGCCATGTAGTCACTTTGAAGATATGCTGCTACTGTCCAAATTGTCTTTCAGCTTTATAGTGTTAGTGTCTATATTGTCTTTCAGCTCTATAGTGTTAGTGTCTATATTGTCTTTCAGCTCTATAGTGTTAGTGTCTATATTGTCTTTCAGCTCTATAGTGTTAGTGTCTATATTGTCTTTCAGCTCTATAGTGTTAGTGTCTATATTGTCTTTCAGCTCTATAGTGTTAGTGTCTATATTGTCTTTCAGCTATCCACACAACTACAGGATGACGTCATGAGCACCACGCCTAACCGCTCTTACTTGTCCAGCTCTAGAAGGCGCCAAATATCCGCCTCCACTGCTAGGAAATGAGGCGCCCCCAGCTGGATTTGGAACTCCTATATCCCACCGCTACAGAGGAACGCCTTAATCACTTCTTTACTAGGGGAGGCCCGACAAGACGGAGAGAAAGTTGAGTCTCCCCGCCCCCCCCCCCCACTTTTTTTTTTATTACAGACAGCTCAATAGTAATCGAACCGGAGGCCTGCCCGGGCTCTGTAATCAGGCGCCCTCTGTACTGAAGCCTCACCAGTTACAGTTCAGCGATTTCTGATGATGTTTGCGGACTCACCAATGCACCAATAGCCTCTCATCTTACAAGTGACATGAAAAACCAGGTCATTTACATGGGAATTACTTATAACCCAAACATGCACACAGGCAAGCAACAGGAAGGTTATGTAAATAGGCAAGAACTTAGGTCAGTGAGCGGGAGTGTAGCAATAAATAAATAAATGTAGCAAGAGTATTTGGTACATAAAACTGGACGTATAGCAATTTACGATATCCCTGATAATAGATTTCTAAATAGTGAATGTATAACAATATAACTCCACACGGAAATATATCTATATAACGGCTATATAGTGAGATAAAATATACCAGAACATATATGTATAAAAGTACGTATAATGATAAAATACACCAGAACATATATTTATAAAAGTACGTATAATGATAAAATACACCAGGGCGTATATTTATAAAAGTACGTATAATGAAAGATAATATGTATGAGACTGCATCTCTAAATAATAGCTGATAGAGAAAGAAATTGTCCGGGGAGGAAAAAAAAAATCTGTAAACAAGCAAAATGAGAAGCAAGATTAAACTGCCAAGTCTACTCATATTTATTGCTTTGTCAAAGTCAAAGTAATTTCTTCTGAAAGTGAACTCTTCCCCGTCTATTACAATTATTAAGATCCGGGGTATGGAGAGATAAGAACCCGGATATAACCTCTTGGGGGAATATATATGTGTGTGTACACAGAGGGAACGGGCCCTAGATGTACCTGGTTATATTTGCTGGGAAAGAGACTTCGTCGACTTCGTTTAGTTTCAGAACTGGACTTCAGAGAATATATGCGGGTGTAACGATAGTTCAGCGATGTTGGACTTTTTACACCTGTGTAGGATTATCAGATTCTGTAAAGGAAAAACCGGGACATCTTTCTCCGACTGAAAAAAAAAAGAGAGAGAGAGAAAAGCTATTCAAGTATCATCTTTAGTTACTAACAAACAATAGCAGACATTTCCTAAGATCTAAGAAATTTCTTTTCAAACAGTTTATCCAAGGAAAGATTATACGTTAGGAAATAGTAATTTTATTGTTCATCTCAGAAGAGTAGAAACTATTAACATGTACGATGTATAATCCGACTTCAAATTTCAGGACAGAAGAACTTGCCGCAGACTGACATAATCATAGAATTATGAGCAGCTCATTCGATAATTAAAATTATGTGTAATTATTGCTTCAACTGGTGAGACATGAATGCGATTTCCTTCCTCTGTCCGTGGCACATTCATGAGGGGAAGATACTCTTTCTACGTCTACATTATTTCCATGAACATTGAAGATGACTTCACACAGTTTTAGAAACTCCGAGTACTGCTCCAGAGATTAGGACTGTCCAGAGAAGTAGGTCCACTTCTCTTATCCAGCCTTGTGGATTTTGCTATTCCATTTGGCCTTCTCCTTTGTGAGTAGTGCTTCAACACAGTTTCAAATATGTGAATTGATTAAACAATAGTGAGTTCTCAGTTGGCTGCCCCTTGTCTTGCAGAAACTTTAGTCTCTTCAACTTCAAGCCATGCTGGTACGGAGCCTGAGAGCATCCACTTACAGTTGGAAAACTCATTCCAAGGTCGTGCTTCATGGTCATTTTATAAAAGATAAATTCTGTGAATATTTTTTTCATCAACGAACACTTTCTCTTAGGCATTTGAAAACACTTCTTGCAATTACTGCATATATGTAAAGAACATGGGCTTCCCTCAACAACAACCACAATAACCACAACAACAACAACAACAGTGAAAAGCATTTATATTCTTGCTTTCACTAATCATAAATTTCAAAGAGACGACACATCAGTTTTCAGGGCCATGACGAGGATAATGATAAAATAGTTTCTTTCTCGTGAAAGCGTGTAAAACTTGCAGCCGTGAAGTCTTCAAGAAAAACTATAAGATCAAGTGGACAGGAGAGATGTCGCAGTGTAACTATTGTGCTATACAGATTCTTGTTTTCCTTCGGTACGCAGCCGTAGTTGAGACATGATGTCGCCAATAGAAAACGACTCTCTCTCTCTCGCCAAGGAAAACGAATAAAAAAAAAAAAAAAAACGAAATGACGCAAAACCAGCGAATTTCATCAAATCCAACTCTAGACTATTTATATTTCCGTCGTTTTGTTGTTTTGAAGTGTATAGCACGTCTGCCAACCTGAAACATTAGGGAGAGAGCAGAAGTCGAATACAAAAATTCTGTCATTTGAAAGGAAAAAAAAAACAAAAAAACCGGGACAAATAGGCGTTCCCGAAACACAGTGAATTTTTTTTTCTTCTACAACCGGGGCTGTCCTCGAAAAAACTGCACTTACACCTGTGATACCCCGGGGTGTGGAGGATTTTCAGATAGGAGAAAGACAGGGTTGAGGATTTTCATATAGGAGGAAGGAGGAAGACGTGGTTGTGTCTTTTTCAGACAGGAGGAATGAGAAATACGGGGTTGAGAGTTTTCAGATAGGAGAATGGAAAAAGATGCGGTTGAGAGTTTTCAGATAGGAGAATGGAAAAAAGACGGGGTTGAGGGTTTTCAGATAGGAGGAATGAGAAATACGGGGTTGAGGGTTTTCAGAGAGGAGAATGGAAAAAGACGGGGTTGAGGGTTTTCAGATAGGAGGAATGAGAAATACGGGGTTGAGGGTTTTCAGAGAGGAGAATGGAAAAAGACGGGGTTGAGGGTTTTCAGATAGGAGGAATGAGAAATACGGGCTTGAGGGTTTTCAGAGAGGAGAATGGAAAAAGACGGGGTTGAGGGTTTTCAGATAGGAGAATGGAAAAAGACGGGGTTGAGGGTTTTCAGATAGAAGGAATGAGAACTACGGGGTTGAGGGTTTTCAGATAGGAGAATGGAAAAAGACGGGGTTGAGGGTTTTCAGATAGGAGGAATGAGAACTACGGGGTTGAGGGTTTTCAGATAGGACAATGGAAAAAGATGCGGTTGAGGGTTTTCAGATAGGAGGAATGAGAAATACGGGGTTGAGGGTTTTCAGATAGGAGAATGAAAAAAGACGGGGTTGAAGGTTTTCAGATAGGAGAATAGAAAAAGACGGGGTTGAGGGTTTTCAGATAGGAGAATGGAAAAAGACGAGGTTGAGGGTTTTCAGATAGGAGAATGGATAAAGACGGGGTTGAGGGTTTTCAGATAGGAAAATGGATAAAGACGGGGTTGAGGGTTTTCAGATAGGAGTAATGAGAACGACGGGGTTGAGGGTTTTCAGATAGGAGAATGGAAAAAGACGGGGTTGAGGGTTTTCAGATAGTAGGAAGACAGCGTTGAAGATTTTAAGTAGGAAGAAGACAGCGTTGAAGATTTTCATATAGGACGAAGACAGCGTTGAAGATTTTCATATAGGACGAAGACAGCGTTGAGGATTTTCAAATAGGATGAAGACAGCGTTGAGGAGTTTCAAATAGGATGAAGACAGCGCTGAGGATTTTAAGATCGTAGGAAGACAGCGTTAAGGATTTTAAGATCGTAGGAAGACAGCGTTAAGGATTTTAAGATCGTAGGAAGACAGCGTTAAGGATTTTAAGATCGTAGGAAGACAGCGTTAAGGATTTTAAGATAGTAGGAAGACAGCATTAAGGATTTTAAGATAGTAGGAAGACAGCGTTAAGGATTTTAAGATAGTAGGAAGACAGCGTTAAGGATTTTCAGATAGTAGGAAGACAGCGTTAAGGATTTTAAGATAGTAGGAAGACAGCGTTAAGAATTTTAAGATAGTAGGAAGACAGCATTGAGGATTTTAATATCGTAGAAAGACGGCGTTGAGAATTTTAAGATAGTAGGAAGACAGCGTTGAGGGTTTTCAAATAGGAGGAAGACAGCGTTGAGGGTTTTCCATTGATCAACATACATTAATTTGGGCAGGCTAAGTTATACATGAAGCAATTCATCATCACCTCATTACCATCATCATGTGCCCTCTCCCAAGGGAGTGGTCCTTTAACATTCTGAAGCATATTAAAGTATATTAAAACAAAAAGAAAGAAAGAAAGAAAGAAAGAAAGAAAAGTATTTCTACTGTATTCTTTGAAAATCAGATATTTCTCCAAATTCTACACCTTAAAGTGGAAACAGACTGTTACACTGTTTGGACAATCTCATAAACGGCATAATACGTGAGGCAGGTAAACTGACAGCTCAAGAACTGCTCCAGGTTTTGTCCAGCCAATAATCGGATAACATCTTGAACACCTGGCCCAGATCAGCTCCAGTTCAGGAGAGCAAATGATTTCATATTTCCAACGTTCAAAAACAGAAATAAGAACATTTTTATTTTTTAGTTTTATGTTCTTGTTCATGTTAGTGTTGTTAGTATTTTTGTTCTTGTTCATGTTAGTGTTGTTGTTAGTATTTTCTGTTCTTGTTCATGTTCTCGTTAATGTTTTCGTTATTGTTCATGTTCTTATCCATGTTCTTCTTAATGTTCTTGTTCACGTTCGTTTTATATTCTTGTTCTTAATATTGTTCATATTCTTTGTTATGTTATTGTTCTTATTTTTGTTCATGTTCTTTTTATTATTGTTCATGTTCCTGCTAAAGATCTTGTTCATATTCTTGTTCATGCTCATGTTCTTATTTTTCTTCATGTTCTTTTTCTTATTCAATCTTCCTGGAATCGCGAGTGGGAATGGGAAATGGACTATTCTTCAAGAACCAAAGAGCAGCTAAAAAAGCAAATGTGTGCAGGGTCCTTGGGGCACTATAGCGATCCCCACCCTGTTAGCCAGCATTAGACTTTTACTGGGGGCCACCAACGAAGAGGTTGGACAGAGAGCGATAGAAAAAAAAACAAAAAAAAAACGGAAAGTAGATAGGCAAGGTAGATTTTCAAAGACGAATTCCTTAAAGTCTACACAATCTCCAGACCCACCGGTCTTATCGAATAAATGGTATCCAAAGTGTGTGGATATTAAAGTGTGTATGTCATGGCTTTCCTTGACGGACACAGTTTGCAAGTCTGTTTATACTTACAAGCAACACCCGAGTTACGAAAGTTCCATTTTACGTACAACCCGCTGTTACGAACGACCCCCATAAATCCTGTTATATTAAAATTTCAAGATACATTAAGCTCCTAATAGTAAGCAGGGTCTACTTCGCGGTGCGTATCAAAATATTGCGTCGACAACGGTTAGTCGGTTTATTTAATATTTATTTGTGCATAACAAGGTACGCTATATACTGTATGCTATATAACTGACGTTAGATACGAATCTTTACTAACGGTTTCGACTTTTGCGCAAATTCGACTTACAAACAGAAACTCGTTCGTAACACGGGGACCGCTTGTACCTCGCAAAAGAAGGTATCTGTGAGAAAAATGGTGTGCTAAACCTGAAACAAACGATAGCTCTTCTTTTTGCTACCGTTGTTTTTCTCTGTGAAATCCACTCATTCAACCTTCCATTTTTGTCCCTATTGTTTTCTACACGTTTTTTCCCAAAATAAATAGAAAGTATACTTTCTATAACACATTGTGCGCTTCCCTGGAAGAGAAACTGACCACAGAAACTTCTTCTTCTTTGTTCGCTTCTACCACCAAGACCGCCCCGTGATCCTACTGAATTTACTCCTGTCGTCCTCGATAGGTCCTGTGGTCCCCGAAAAGACCACACGAGATCCCCGAGAGGACCACAAGAGGTTCAGAGTAACGCAGGGCTTGAGCCTGTATTCTTGGTGGGTCGCAGAAGCGGGATAGCGTGACACCGTGGTTTTCGTTGCCCAGTTTAATCTAGAGTTGGACACCACAGAAACTAAAAATGTTCTTGAGCTATAATTATCATTATTATTATTATTGTTATTATTATTATTATTATTATAAAATGAGAAATATGGAAAAGAGGACTGAAAGTTAAAACTCCTTTTGTCTATTGAATCTCGAAAAATATGGTTCGAAAAGAGTTAATAGATTTTCTAAGATGGAGCCCTAATGGCCTGCAGATGACGAGCTAAAAATGTACCCGTAAACTTTGATAGACAGAGTCCTATGACCTCCAAACATTGAACGTGTACACAATGGAAATATGTACACTTTGCTACAGTCTAAGTATTCCAGTATAATCGGGACGATAAGACCAGAATATATGGACTCTGACAAGTGAATGTACGCTCTTACAGAACACAGAACACTAGTAAATTCCAGAATGTGTAAATTGTATCAGTGATGCGGAGTTTGCCGAGCTGTTAGCCTTGTTTGCCGTGAGACTGGATGCCAACATTAGCCAAAGAGGAAGAGCACTTATCGTAAATCAAATACACGTTAAACGTGTAAGGAAAGGAGAGAACGGGAACTGAACGTGATCTCGCGAGGCCACCATAAAAGGAGGATGATAAAGGGCTGTAAATAGCGTGATAGCCACCAAAAGCTGAACCATCACATTTCTTATCCAGCAAATTTTGTGGTACACTTAACTCAAGCCTTTAGTTAAAATTTCACGCGAAAAATTATGTGCCTCACAGTATTCTGAAAGTTGTCATGATCTTCATCTGCTATCTCCAGAAAGCAGGTTGGCGATAATGAATCTCCAGTTTTCTCACTCCTTCGCCTTGATGGTGCACTCAAACAGGCTGTATCCTGTCCACTCTTGTATATTATCCTTCCATCAATATCTCTGTCTACCTCTTGTTTTTTTTCCTTCCAGCTTTCCTTCTAGTGTAGTCTGAAGTGTTTTGTTAGCTGAAATCGGAAAAAAGTCAGATTATAATAAGCCATACATTTTTTTTTTACTTACAAAAATATTTTTCCTGAGAAGAAAGTTCTTCTGATGGTTTTGTTTGTTCGTGCCAGGAGGTACGTTCATTTCTAAATCTCTGTTACTGAATTCGCAGAGCTTTCCACTGGCTCATAGTGTGCTAGTCTAACACAAAAAAAAGTTTATACTTGTCTAAACTTCTCAATTAAATAAATAAATTTTTTTTTGTCCTTTTGAATTTTTACATTTCCCAGCTGTTGCTGAAGAATCTAACAGTCACTGGAATTACAGGGGGGAAAAATGACAAAGCTTTCGGAGATAAACAGCCATCTTAAAAAATCTAATTTAACGGCTTGAGGAGATAAACAGCCATCTTAAAAATTTAATTTAACGGCTTGATGAAAGAAAGGTAATAAACTTAGGAAACTGTAAAACCCGCCAGTATTTAACACATTCCTTGGTGATAATGACGCTGTTGTTCTTGTTATTTGCTGTTAATACTCAATATTGTACATGAGCACCTTTTCATACCAGAAGACGATGTTGACGCAGGCAGACAGAAACTGTTCTGGGTTCTACACTCCTTCCTGCTGAGGAGTTCCTCTCGTGTCTGATTCAGCCAGTGAATGGATTTCCATTATCGGGCACAATGACAGCCAGCAATATCTATACTGAAAAGTCCTTTTTTTTAACGTTTGTATACACCGGCTTTCCTTTTGGATCCCGTTTCCTCCTCAGGCAAAGCTGCGGCCATGCGTAGCTCCTTTCCACGTGACTCAGTCTTTCACAAGTTCTCCCCAACCTCGCGACTGACAGAAAAATCTGAAAATGATGGCTTACAAATACTGTATTACTACCTTATTACAAACTTTTCCCAGTCATCATCATCATCATCGCCTTTCATTCCCTTGAGAGCATAGACCACGGATAAAGGCTCTCCAGTCATCCCTGTTCTTGGAATTATTCTCTGCTTCCTTCCATATTTATCCCTTGTCTCTGAGCACTGTCATAATTTCTCTTCTCCAAGTAAGTCTATGTCTTCCTCGTTTGCTATTCGGAGCCCAGATCTGGGGAGAAAAGAATAGGACCACTGTCACCTTGTACATATGTCGTAAGAGGCGACTAAGGAGGTTGGGGGACCAACGTTGGGCCCTGTAAAAAAACAACAAACTGGAGTGTTACAGAAACACATAACACACTACGATCTACTGTTATCATTTCTAATACGAGAGCACGTCAATAAATATGTCGCAAAACGAGGTTGTTGTTTTTTTTTTTAAGTTGAGGGAATAGGGGAACCTACTGCAAGTACTTGCCTGAATTTTTTATTCCCCTGTACATTCAGACACTTATCCCATCGGTTCACAAGTTTGGCATCACTGAAGTTTTCTGGCCGCTGGCGCAGTCAACTAGTTACGGTAAAACAAGAGAGCACATTTTTGTAGGATTAGACCTCAACAAAAATCGTAGACTAAAACACTTTAGTGAGACGTGAGAGAAAGAAAAATCGCAAGAGAATTATCTGGGATTCGAACCACGGACTCTGGTAGGACGAGCGGCCGTCTAGCCACGAGAGAGAACAGCGTACTAACCAACTTATTTGTTATTACGTTCTTGTCCTTATTTTTGTTCGTGTTCTTTTTTTTTCATGTTCTCTAACACTCTTTATGCTAATTAATCTCTACCGCGTTATTCAACTACCAAGAATTTGAAGGTACCAGATATAACCAGATTATATAATAATAATAATAATAATAATAATAATAATAGTAAATCTACGCCTAAGAAAACAAATGTATAAATAGTAAAAGTGGGGAAAACCGAAAATGGGCACGTAAAGAAACATGAGAAAGAAACAAGATCAGAAGAGAAAAGAAAAGAAAAGAAAAGAAGAAAAACAAGTGGAAATAAAAGTTGTTAACTATATCATTTGTTCAAGATGACATACTACACTAGGTCCTGTTAAAAAAAAAAAAGCAACAGAAGAAGAAATGTGTGATTGTTGTTAAAGAAACTGAAAACCACTAAACAAACAACAACAACAACAACAAAAACCAGAAAAAAAGAACAAGAAATACAACGAAAGAACAATGAAAGCAGATGAAACAGAAACCGTTCTCAACTGTGGCCAGTGACGAGTGATTTTCACGGTTGATTGCTTTCGTTGGGCTGAAGCGAATGTTAGTTCTAGTCCACAAGGGAGGGGGATGGAGGGAGGGGGGAGGCTGTTCTATTCTTCCAAAAGAGAGCCGTTTCAGAGTTTTCAGAACAATCAGTCACGTGACCGTGTTTACGAGCGCGTGTGTTTGTAAAAAATCAATAAATCTTGTATGTGTTCGATCTAAACAAAGGCTGTATCGAAGCGTCCAGGGCAACACATAAATCGCAAATGCGTTCTTTTGTCCGGGACACATCGATACATTTTTAAAGACATCTGTTGAAAAAAAAAATGTTAAAAAAAATACATGCACACAAACCATCGCTATGTTATAGTAGTAATGTTATCGTCTCCGTAATGGAGCTGGGCTTTTGTATAACAAAATAATACAAATCATGGCACCCACATAATGGAATTGCTTTATTATTATTCTTCTTCCTCATGCCCTGCTTAAACAGTTATCGGTTGTGCAACGATTTAACATTTCATGTGTTTGCCTCCATTGCGATTCTCAAACCGTTTTTTTTTTTTTTTCGTATGCGTTTCACTGCTGAAGTCCCTTCAGGTGAAAAGATGTTATCCTTTTTTTTTTTTTTGCACCGTCACGTGTTCATGAAGTTTGAACCTTGCCTCTCTGTGCATATGCGGCTTGGTTGGCTGAGTGGTTAGGTGCTCAGTCTACACACCCAGTGGTACCGGGTTCAAATCCCATCAGTGGGGATTTTTTTTCTATTACCACTAAAACAAAAAGAGCCCGGGGTCCACCCACCTTCTAAAATTAGGTAGCAGAGAAATCTGAAAGGTAAGTGCGGCCAGGTGTAATACTGACCATATCACACTTTCATGTGGTGATGCTCTTGGAAATACTGGCCTAACAACATATCATCAATATGCCTTAATGGCATTTAAATGGGAATTTTATCTTGTAAACCTACCTCTTTGTGCATGTGCCCAGCCATCTTAAGCTAGGGGAGGCTCCAAGGATTGTTATAGCCGGAGGTTGGGTGGGGATACGCTCTCCACTCCAATGAAATTGTCTCCAAGGCGTGCGTCTCAAATAGCCTCTGACAGTCAAGACCAGCCCCTGGCCTTCTAGTGGCGGAACTGTTCAAAATGACAGGAGAAGGGGCGAAGGCGAATATCTGGCGCCTGAAAACCATACGCTTCGGGTAGATGAGAGTCTTGTTTGGTAGCTTATCTACCGCTGCTGGCGAGATTCTTCAGCTGCAGTGCGTGGAGTGGGGCTCTTCCTGGCCAGTGAAGAAAGGTGCGAATGGGGTTGCCGCGCGGCGCCACTGTGGAAAAGGCGAAAGAAAGGATTAAGTGAAATAATCAGTAGTCTCGAGGTCAGGACTGTTCAAATCATGGCACCTCTGGTCTGGAGATCGGTCATGTCCTATGTGCACTCATACCGGGCGAATTACCTGAACCGGTTTAACCCAGTGGTTAAGACACTGCTGGCGAGACTCTTCGGATGCCGCGCGTGGAGTGAAACTCCTCCCGGCCAATGAAGAAAATGCGAAAAAGGAATTAGGGTTGCCGTGCGGCGCCGATGTGAAAAGGTGATGGAAAGGATAAAGTGAAGCTTAAATTGTATGCCCAGTAGCGAGAGCTACTCATACCACGGCACTTCAGCTCTAGAGGCCGGCCACGTCCGATATACACCGATACTGGTGAAATATGCTTAAACCGGCTTAAACCAGGGGTGAAACTTAATAGTGGCGAGGATTCGTCCTCCTCGACAAAAGCTCCGTCCTGATCACAACTAGGAAGGGTAGCGGCCACGACCACAAACTGCTGAAGTCGGAGACACTGGACCAGTGCAGTCTAGATAGGCAACCACCTCTCACCCGATGGGGATGTATGCGTATCCTAACCACGCTGAGGTTTTCCGGTGAGAAAGTCCAACGCCGGACTGGTTGGGCAACCAGCTCTCACCCGACGAGGATACACGTGTACCCCAAAACATGTCGAGATTTCCCGGCGAGAAAGTCCAACTCTAAATTAAACTGGTGCAACGAAAACCACGATGTCACGCAGTCCCGATTCTGAGACCCACCGAGAATACAGGCTCAAGCCCTGCGTTACTCTGAACCTCTTGTGGTCCTCTCGGAGATCTCGTGTGGTCTTTTCAGGGACGGCAGGGAGACCACGGGACCCATCGAGGACCACAGGAGTAAATTCAGTAGGAGCACGGAACAGTTTTGGTGGTAGAAGGGAACGAAGAAGAAGAAGAAGACGAAGAAGAAGAAGAAGAAGAAAAAGAAGAAGAAGAAGAAGAAAGTAGGGAACACTTCCTAGAAATCTGTATCAACTGTGAAACACCGAGTCTGACCCATGACTGGCCGGAGACTGGCCCAAGAAAGCACTGAAGAAATCAAACTCTACTGAAACTACTCTCATAAATCCGATTTGTCTATGAGAGAAAACTCTAGATACGGACAGTAATTGAAATGAATAAGTCTTCTTTGTACTGTCCTTGAACACTGCAGAGAGTGGCTCGTACCGGCTTGCTTAAGTTCCGGAGTGAGCACTATAATCAGAATTCATTCCCTATCATTTCGTTTCCATTCCCTCATCAGTTAGTTCACATTTCCCCATCATGTAGTTCCCATTCTTCCATCATTCTGTTAACAGTACTCGATCACTTAGTTCCCATACCTCGATCAATTAGTTCCTATCCTCCGAACATTTAGTTTCCATTCCCGCATCATTTAGTTCACATTCCTCCATCATTTAGTTCCCTTTCCTGCATCATTTAGTTCACATTCTCCCATCATTTAATTCACATTCCCCCATCATTTAGTTCCCATTCCCCTGTTATTTAGTTCACATCCCCCCATCATTTAGTTTCGATTCCTCCATCATTTAGTTCCCTTTCCTGCATCATTTAGTTCCCATTCCTCCATCAAGTAGTTCACATTATCCCATCATTTAGTTCACATTCCCCCATCAGTTATCTCCTATTCCGCCATCATCTCCTATTCCCCCATCATTTAATTCCTATTCCCTTATCATTTAATTCCTATTCCGCCATTAGTTAGTTCACATCCCCCCATCATTAACTCCTAATCCTCCATCTTTTATCTCCTATTCCCCCATCATTTATCTCCTATTTTCCATTATTTAATAACTATTCCCCATCATTTAGTTCACATTCCTCCATCATTTATCTCCTTTTCCCTCATCATTTATCCCCTACTTCCCCATAATTTAATTCCTATTCCCCATTCATTTAGTTCACATTCCTCCATCATTTAATTCCCATTCCCCCATCATTTAGTTCACATTCCCTCATCATTTATCTCCTATTCCCCCATCATTTATATGCTATTCTACCATCATTTAACTCCCATTCCCGCCAATCATTTATCTCATAATGCCCCATCATTTATCTCCCGTTCCTGCTATCATTTATGTCTCTTAGCCCCAGGAGTGCAAAGTTACCCCTGGTTGAAAACTTCTCCTTTAATATAGCCATCTAGACCTTAGATCTCGCGCTCAGTTCAATTTTAATATGTGGACGATGTCCCTATTGGACAATTTCATCCACGATACTGTTATTCGTAACGAATTTTTTTTTTAAAAAGGCAGTATCATATCATTATGATAGTAGTTTAATACTATCTCGTTGCTGCGGAATATTCTTGAACTTCAAGAACAGCCATGCTCCGCTGCTGACCTGGAGATGGTCTTCCTTACCCTCATTTATAAATAGGAAACTACGAGGCTTTGGTGCGGTAAAGTATAAGAACAAAAGTTTATTCTCATACTTTTCCTTACACTCAGGACACTCCCACATATGCTCAGTGTTGTTCGCACTATGTGCTGTATGGTAGTGCCATTGACAGATTGATTGAATGCAGTTCGATCTTCTCCGCAGAGTTCTAAATTCTTTCTGCGGAATATCCAGGATTATCAACACTATCTAATGATTTCTCAGAAAAAATCCCGGCTTTTGAAGAACGAGGCATCCCTAAATGAACGCAACTGTGTCTGGATCTGTACGATAGAAACAGAATATTCCAGCGATTTCCGTCTTCACAACCGTCCATTCCTACACTGCACAAAACACCCGCCGTACACCCACGCACAGTTCTAAGTTGACAACATTGGATCCTTTTGTACTCCGAGAAACCCGTTTCTTCAGAGAAAATACGAAACGTTCTTATGACTGATTTTAATCGGACGCCCGCCACAGTCACGGCGAAGCGTACACCAAGGTCAGATGCATGAAGGTTACAAGCAACAGAAATCAATACAGAGAATTTAATGAGCGTTTTTGAACAACGTTATATAATAATACAAATATTTCTTTTAAAAACGCAGGATGTCTGAAGTTTTTTTGTTGTTGTTTCCTCTGACTTTCCAAGTAACACTGTATTTTAAAGAATGATTCACTAGCAAATATTTACCGTTTAATCGTTGTTTTGTTTATAAAATTCACACCCGAGATCTGAATTCTGCTGTAAAGTATTCATAGTATATTTTGCGTTATAACAATTCCACAACGGACCATATTTCAAGATATATTGAAGAAGGCTGGCTAGTAAAGAGTATTAAACAGAGAAAACTTAAATATTTTGGACACATTAAACGTCATTGTAATCTAGAGAAAACCATCTTGAAAGGGTACATAATGGGAAAAAAGAAAGAGAGGAAGACCAAGGCGAAGATGGCTGCAAGACATCGTTGATGATCTGCCAATGGATGCATCAGCAGCAGGCCATCTTGCTCACAACCGAGAGGCCTACAGGAGTGCTGTTAGGGAGGCAAAGTTCTACAAGGGGCATGCAAATGAATGAATGGTGTTAATATATCGCTATTTAATTCCAGTCTGCGTTGTTATTATTTCAGGGGGAACTTGTACGGCTGTACGACTCCTTACGACAGTAACATCTTTCAGTTAAGCAGAGGAAGATTTTATTACTGAATTAGAAATGCAATGAATTTAAAGAGATTGAAATATGACGTGTCTTATCTTATCTTATCTTATCTTATCTTATCTTATCTCCCTGTAACTACGAAGATTCTTCGTTCTTTGCAGACGATGCTGTGAAGGTGTTGAGACACATCATCGTATCGGTGTGGAAGCGGGTTATGGCAGCTTTTTTTTTTTCAGTCCCGGAGTACAGCGAAAAAGCAGGGAGTGTGATATGCTTCTTCAGTAGACTCCACCACCATGGGGGAACTATGGCGATCCCTGCTTCGTTAGTCAGGCTAGATTTGTTACTGGGGTTACCAACGGAGAGATGGGACAGGGTCTTGGTCAGCTATGGTTCGCTAACCCTAACGCTAGCATATCAGCTATGGTTCGCTAACCCTAACGCTAGCATATCAGCTATGGTTCGCTAACCCTAACGCTAGCATATCAGCTATGGTTCCCTAACCCTAACGCTAGCATATCAGCTATGGTTCGCTAACCCTAACGCTAGCATATCAGCTATGGTTCGCTAACCCTAACGCTAGCATATCAGCTATGGGTCGGTGATTGCCTCATCGGACAGCGTCTTCACTTCCGGGATATGGAGTAATGATATGAAAATTCATAGCAAGTACTAAGTAGCAAGAAATGTTCTACGCTACATGAAACTCCTACATTCAACTAGCTGAAAAGAATATACCATAAACGAAATTACTATCTGAAGATCGCTGCAAATTATATACGTTCCAGAAACATTGCTGTATCAAAAACTCTACAAATAATATACGTTACATGAAACTCATGAAACAAATTAAGTTTTTACAGTGCATATAAGGAAAACTTTAACTCGTTGGTTAGTTAGTTTTAGTTATACGTTTATTTGCTACATCCGCAAGCTCGCAGCACATAACATAAGCTACAGTGAATTTTCACATTTTTAATGCAGTTTAAACAGCTAAAGGATTCCTTTCGTTAGAAACAGGAGAGAGACAGCGATGTAGCACGTTTTTCTCTCAAAGGGTATTATATTGTGCAGCGAGTTTGTCTATAGCTAGTTCCATGGTAGCGAAATTCCCTGGAGGAGCCATAGTATGCCTGTATCACAATGGTAAGCCATGATAAATGCTTTCACTGTTTATAAAGTGTATTTAATAATGATTATTTTTTTAAAAATAACTTTTTGATAAAAGCTCGTGTTTTTGAAACATCGTCTTCTATTCTTTGTGTAAAGCTTTACTTTTCCTAACTTTTTCTTTGTTTGCTTGTTTGTTTAACATTATGGTGGGCATCAAAAGTTTTCATTACATTGCTGGTGAGATTCTTCGGCTGCCGCGCGTGGAGCGAAACTCCTCCCGGCCAATGAAGAAAATGCAAAAATGCGACTAGGGTTGCCGCCGGGCTGCGCCGCTGTGAAAAGATGATGGAAAGGATAAAGTGAAGTTTAATCGGTATGTCCAGTAGTCTCGCGGCGAGAACTACTCATACTATGGCAGCTCTGCTCTAGAGGCCGCCCACGTCCGTTTTACACCCATACTGGTGAAATATGCTTAAACTGGCTTAACCCAGGGATGAAACTTGATGACTACTCATGTCACGGTACCTCCGCTCTAGAGGTCGGTCACGTCCTAAACACGCCCATACCGGGATAATACGCGTAAACCGGCTTAAACCAGGGGTGAAACTTAAAAGTGGCGAGGATTCGTCCTCCTCGACAAAAGCTCCGTTCTGGTCAGAACTAGGAAGGGTGGTGGCCACGACCACAAAATGCTGAAGTCGGAGACACTGGACCAGTGCAGTCTAGATAGGCAACCACCTCTCACCCGGCGGGGATGTATGCGTATCCTAATCACGCTGAAGTTTTCCCGTGAGAAAGTCCAACTCTAGCCTGGATGGGCAACCACCTCTCAACCAGCAGGGATATACTGATATCCAAAACACATCGAGTTTTTTGAGAAAGTCCAACTCTAGATTAAACTGGTTCTACGAAAGCCACGGTGTCACGCAATCCCTCTTCTGCGACCCACCAAGAATACAGGCCCAAGACCTGCGATACTCTGAACCTCTTGTGGTCCTCTCGGGGATCTCATGTGGTCCTTTCGGGGACCACAGGAGGACCACGGGAGCTATCGAGGACCACAGGAGTAAATTCAGCAGGATCACGGGGAGGTCTTGATGGTAGAAGCGAATGAAAAAAAGACGAAAAGTTTTCATTAAAGCATGAAACGTGATTTTTTAAAATCACTCTTCCTCACACTGATACTAATACATTTATCGGAATTATCATCTCATGTAGGAATTATCATCCATATGTAGGAATTATCATCTCATGTAGGAAGTATCACCTCATGTAGGCGTCTTGTCAGAATTACAAAGCAGTATGTGTAAGCTGTAAGAATTTACAGTCTGTTCTGAGCAACCTTTGCAGCTACTGGCCACTACGGCCGTGCTGCCTGAGTGCCAGGTACCACTGCTATGTGGCCGCATACTTTCGGCATCTGTTACAGTATGCTAGTAAAACTGTTATTTAGCCCTCTAGAAAAGTGTTTGACAGAGTGTGTTACATCAGTGATTCTGATGTAACAGATATTTTATCGTGGACCCCCTTTTCTGACATGAGAACTGGTGTGCCCCCCCCCCCCAAATTTAAAAATAAAGCAGGAAATATAACCCGGATTGTGCTAAAAGTGTGTAATCTACAAATCCATTTTCATGTCCGTGGACCCAAAAAAAAAAAAAAATGCTTCCGTGGATTTCTTGCGGAACCATGGTCTTCAGTTTAAGAACCACTGTCTCACAGTGTTGTGTTACTTTATCAACACTGTTCACTGGCAGTATCGATATAACAGTTACACACAGCTTACTCTGATTTCTACAAAAATAACCTCGTCAAACGAGGTGTTTGACCAGCTCTTCACAGACAAGAGATATCACTTATCTCCTACTGCCTCACGTCACAACCTTGAAAATATCACATATTTCCTGCTGCCTCAGATCATAACCTACATGCCTTCCTGGGGAAAATAAAAGTTAACAATATAGAACACAGTCTACCTGGCGACCTCGGACGCTCACTGGATGGAGCCGAGTGACACCTGTGTTATTTACCTTGCACAGAAGCATGTTTTTCTTGTCTGTTTAGGCAGAATATTCACCACAGGGAAAGCATTAAACAAGACATACCTTGAGAATATATAGCTTTTTTGTCTCCACATTATCATCAATATCAATCAATCAATCAATCAATCAATCATTTGCATGCCCTTTGTGGAACTTTTCCATACCTAACAGCTCTCCTGTAGGCCTCTCGGGTGTAAGCAAGATGCCATGCTGCTGATGCATCCATTTGCAGATTATCAACGACGTCTTGCAGCCATCTTCGCCTTTGTCTTCCTCTCTTTCTTTTTCCCATTATGTACCCTTCCAAGACTTTCTTCTCTAAACTATCATGACGTTTAATGTGTCCAAAATATTTAAGTTTTCTCTGTTTAATCCTCTTTACTAGCCAGCCTTATTCAATATTAAGTTCTTGTAGTATGGATATATTTGTTCTTTTGCTTATCCATGATATTTGAGGAACTCTTCTGTAGCATTTACGTTCAAAGGCATTTATGTGTTTCTCAGTTGTTTTAAGTGTCCAGTTCCAGGTCTCACAGGCGTATATACTAGCATGGATTAAACGTTTATGTACGTGATTTCTCGTGGAAACGTCTGTCCAATGAGGCAATCAGCGACCCGTGACTGATATGCCAGCGTCAGGGTTAGCGAACCGTAGCTGACCAAGACCCTGTCCCACCTCTCAGTTGGTACCCCCAGTAACAGGCCTAGCCTGGCTAAAGGGGCAGGGATCGCCATAATCCCCATGGTGGTAGAGTCTGCTAAAGCAGCATTGCACACCCCCTGCTTTTTAGCTGTACTCTGGGACTGAAAAAATAGCTGCCATAACCCGCTCCCACGCCGATACGATGCTGTGACTCAACATCTCTACAGCATCGGCTGCAAATAACACCAGCTCGCAGTTACAGGGAGATCGCACAAACAATTACGTGTATGCACAGATACCTGATGACTGTGCGTTTGGATATTGTTGTTGGGAATGAGAATATGTGTTATGTTACGTTACGCTGTTATGTCATGTTTATTATGCATTGGCCTAGTATGGTATAGTATGGTATATTATGGTATAGTATAATATGTGTATGGTATGGAATAGTATGGGACGTGTATGGTATGCTATTGTATGGTATGTGTATGGCACGATATGGTATTGTATGATATGTGTATGGTATGTGTATGTGTATGGTATGGTATGTGTATGGTACGGTACAGTATGGTATGATAAGTGTATAGTATGGTATGGTTTGATATATTTATGGTATGGTATGGTTTGGTATGGTGTGGCGTGGTATGTTACAGTATAGTATGAATTCGAGCATTTAGCTCTATTGCACAGACTCCAAGGCTGGAGTGTACACTCCGAAGACCATGGAGTCCAGTGCTCTATAAGACTCACGAGACAGTTATATGAGGACTGGTTCCAAGGAAGACCTGGGACCCGACAGAGGCTAGGGGGGGACTTTGCCTCGTCTTGATCGTGAACCATGAGTATGAGAAGTATCAACATGCACACACATATCACGTGAAAGTACTTAGAAAGGAAGTCCTCTTTTCATCCAACTTCCCCTGTGCTCCAGTTCATTACAGAAGGAGCATGTGCTATTTAAAGTTTTGTCTTTTTATGACCCTGGGGGCTGGCATTGAATCCCTTGCATAACGCATCTCTTGTATGTGCTAGTATGTGTACATATCTGCTACAAACCCAGATAAATAACCACAAGAAAGTTCATAGAAAGGACGTCTTCTGAATGTACACATCTCTCTCCCTTTGTAATCCTACCCATAGCAGTACAGAGGACGTCAGAGTGGTGAAGTGGTTAGTGCACTTGTCTCTCATGCCGGAGGTCGGGGGTTCGAGTCCGGCTGGAGGCGCCCCAGTCACCCAGGCTGTAGAAATGGGTACCCGACTTCTTCTGGACTTGGGGAAGGAAAGACGGCCAGTTCTGATGCTGACCAAATCACCCTCTGTTGTGCCAAAAGGTCAAGGAAAATATGGGCACTAATGTCATATCTCTATGACCCTCTAAGGCATGACAGGGTTACCTTTACCTATCATAGCGTTGCAGACTATTTAGGACACTTAGAAATATGACTGTAAGTGCGATAAAAACTGTTAGCGCACCCTTCTTGTGGGTTCTTTCCCTTGGCACGGTATTGTTACTGAGACATCTGGTCTGTGACACGTCCAAGGGCGTTCTGTTTATGACTAGTTTACCTTCATGTTCTCGTAGATTCAGGCAGTCAAGGTAAGAGGTGTAGCAGGTCTGGTGGCGCCCGTAGGCAAGGTCTTCTTCTTAAGCACAAAAAGAGCTCTAAGGCAAGTGCAAAAACAAACAAACAAACAAACAAACAAACACGCAAAAATGAAAAAAAAATGTGAAGCGAGATAAACCGACATTGTATAGAAAGCAATTCCCTTCCCCCTCCCTCTCACCCCCCCCTACCCATCCATTACCTGCAAACAAGCAAACCAAACAATGGCCTCACTCATTGTCACCACTTACACAAACACCTGCATTAGAAAGATGTTCAGGTAAAGTTAATTCACATTCAATGAAAGCAAAAGTACCCTGGGACAGCCCACGCTTGCTTGAAACGGAAGATTAATCTGGTGTCAGGAAATCATCTGATTCATTTCTGTGGAAAAGTCACTATCTCACAAATGTCACAGAACTATTATGGCTTAAGGAATGGTGTTCATTTCTTCCTGCAAATTTTGTACTGTATTTATGTGTCTTTTTAATTCTAAAAGCTGGTTATATTTCAGTTTATTATTTTTTAAAATAAAATTCATTATATTTTCCTTTTAAAAATGCCTTATATTAACTTTGCTTTTTCTTTCACAAATGAGTTGGATTTTACTTTTTCCTTATAAAACGTATTATTTCCATCATTCACTCATCATTATGCACTGCAATTTAATTTTTAATGTCAGTGAGTTGCTGGTATAATTCATTCGTAAAGAAATCAAACAAGTTGAACTTTTTCAATTAGTGTTTCTTTTTTTTTTTTTAATTAGAAAACTGTAGCTAGACAATTCTATTTCTCATTCAATGGAAAAAAATGCCACGAACCGAGATGTGTACATTTCCAGAACAACAGCATTCCAGCACTAAGCTGAAGTGATGTTAGTTATTACCATCACAATATTGGAAAGTACCGATAAAACTCTATTCTGAGACATTAGAAATGCTGATTATTCTATATAAACCTCAGACCCTTACAAGCCAGTGGTGGACAGCAGCCTAGCTAGCTTTTAATGTTAGCACCCAATCTTGGTAATGTCTACGTAGTGTCTATGTTGTGGAGGTAGTAATCCACAATGTCTATGTAGTGTCTATGTTGTGTTATTTGCCCGGCCAAGCCAACAGTAATAAAACTCAGCGAAGACATAAAATTCCTGCAAGTTTTTGTGGCAGTTATATTCTACCGTTTTCACAGCCATGATTCAAAAACAGTTTTTAGTACTTCCACTTAGCTCGAGGTTTCCTTTGCTTAGCTCCAACGGATTGAAATCAACTATGAAGAAAATGGCTCCTTTCTTCCGCTGGTGTTTCAGAGCGTTGCTTTAATGGAGTTTCATTCTTTTTTACTGAAAAAAAAAATATCATCGAATAAACCCAGACTGAGCTTAACTTGAGATCTGAAATCTTCGTACAGATGATGCAATGCTGAGTTTCGACGCCAAACGTACAGCACGTAGCCAAAAGGAAAAAAAAAATAGCGAAGAGAAACTGAATGTACTAGGAGAACAGCGTAGTTACAAGGACTGTGATATCTAAAGTTGGTTAAGGTCTAGCCAGTCACTTCTGTTCCCGGTGCTGAAAGAAGCAGACTGTTTCGTTCATCCAGTTTGTGTAACTGGGTAGGGACAGCATTGTTACAATGTCTCATCTGGGTAGAGACCAGCGTGTTACATTCATTCAGTTTGTGTAACTGGGTAGAGACCAGGGGTGTTGCATTCATTCAGTTTGTGTAACTGGGCAGAGAACACAGTGTTACAGATAGAAAAAATGAATGCAAGGGGGCTGGAGGGGGGGGGGGGGGTCAGGGTAGAGAGAAAATACTGCCTGATTTGGCGATCAGTGATCCATAGTCGACATGCTGGTGTCAGGGTTGGCGAACCATATCCGACCAAGACCCTGTTCCATCTTTCCATTAGTACCCCCAGTAAGAGACCCACCCTGGCTGACTATGGGCTGCCATATCATATTCTCCGTGGTTGTGGAGTCTATTAAAGAGGTATTGCACACCTTCCCTGCTTTTTAGCTATACTCAGCCACTGAAAAAGTAGCCCACGTAACCCGCTTCCAATCCGACACTATGCTCCTGCGTCAGAATCTTTACCTCATCGACTGCAAAGAACATTATGCTCGCAGTTCCTTGGGCATAAAGGAAGAATAAGAAGAAGACGAATTCTACATGGAAGGAAATGTTTAGCATCAGAGGTGTCAACCGCATCTGACCAGAACTCTGGTTCTTGTCTCTATCGGTAAGTAGTAGAGCCACATTCTTCTTTTTGTCGCAGACATCGTCTTCGTCCACAACATCATCCACAGCAGTCCCCACATCATTCACAACAATCCCCACATCATCCACAGCAATCCCCACATTATCCACAGCAATCCCCACATCTTTCACAACAATCCCCATATCATTCACAACAATCCCCATATCATCCACAGCAATCCCCACATCATCCACAGCAATCCCCACACAGTCACATAATAATAACCTTACAAAGCATACATGTATCTACTTTGTAGATACAACAGTTAAAGAATATTTAAATAAAGCTCTGTGACGTATATGAAGGTATTTGACAGTACAGTCAATGATGACTTTTGTTTGATTAGTCTAATGTCAATAACCAGTTAACATGACAAAAACAAGTTTGAAGCGTTTACTTTTAATTTCGTGTCTACGGAAGAGCTTCCTGAACGCTTCTCAGACGTGACCCCTGCCTCATTTGTATTCAGCGGACCCTAGTTCGGGGTTGTGAGGGCGAGGAGGTGAGATAAGGCTGGAGGGACTGGGGAAGGGGTGGGGAGAACGAAGTACCCAAGGCTGCTACAGCAAAGGAGTGGGGAGGGGGGGAGGGGTGGTAAATGAAATCCAGCAAAGTTACCGGAAATTCTGTAATCTGATCTTTCATGTTTGCAAGGAGATCGTTGGGATTTCAGAATGATCTGTGTCAAGATCACTAGAGAGAAGAGGAGGAGGAGTAGGGAGGGTGGAAGTGGAAGGAGGGAACAGTTCACTAGGGAAGATCGAGGACAGCGAGAAGAGGGAGGAGAACGACAAAAGAAAAGATCCAGAGATGGTGTAGCAGTTAGAGGGTAAACGCAAATAAACAGGGATAACCTATTTACTTAAACCACTAAAGAGGACACTGTCGAGAGAGGCCAAATTAGCAGGCATAAAATCCCTCGATGAGGTTGAAAAGCTCGCCGAGGATCAGGAAAACGTGGCGAACTACCATGCGAGAGCCCCTATGTGACGTTTAGCAGCACTGGAAGGATGTAAGATGTAAGGATGTAAGAATTAATTTAATGACAAATTCGTATATAAAGAGACCGTGACCGTACAGCAGTCAAGATCAGCAGACTATAACTGGCCAAGACCCTCCCCCTCCCCCCAGCATCTCATCGTTTATGCTACTAGTAACAGGCTCATGGCTCATTCGGGCTAAAAGGGCAACCATGGCTTTGGTCTAAAAAAAAACACAGAAATTCTTTTTCTGCCAGTTTAGCTTCAGAGAAATGCTTTTTCTGTCTGTTTAGCTTCAGAGAGATTCTAAGGACTGTTATTGCCGGAGGTGGGGTGGAGAATTCGATCTCCACTCCAACGGCGTGCGTCTCAGATAGCCTCTGGCAGTCAAGTCCAGCTCCTGGCCTTCCCGTGGCAGAACTGTTTAAACTGACAGGAGAAGGGGCGAGGGCGAATATCTGGCGCCTGAAAACCAGATACTTAGTGTAGATGAGTGGCACGTTTGGTAGCTCATCTACCGCTGCTGGCGAAATTCTTCAGCTGCCGTGCGTGGAGCGGTGCTCCTCCCGGCCAATGAAGAAAGGTGCAAATGGGGTTGCCGCGCACCACCACTGCGGAAAAGGTGGTAGAAGGGATAAAGCGAAGCAAACAGTCAAATCACGGCACCTCTGGTCTGAAGGTCGGCCACGTCCTGAGTGCAGTCATATCGGGTGAAATGCATGAACCGGCTTATCCCAGAGGTTAAGACACTGCTGGCGAGACTCTTCGAATGCCGCGCGTGGAGTAAAGCTTCTCCCGGTCAAGAAAGAAAATGCGGAAAAGAAATAAAGGTTGCTGTGCGGCGCCGATGTGAAAAGGTGAAGGAAAGGATAAAGTGAAGTTTAATCGGTATGTCCAGTAGTATCGCTGCGAAAACTACACATACCACGGCGCCTCTGCTCTAGAGGCCGGCCACGTCCGAAATACACCTACACTGGTGAAATATGCCTAAACTGGCACACACCAGCGGTGGAACATGATGGCTAGACATGTCATGCCACCTCCGCTCTAGAGGTTGGTCACGCCTGATGTACACCCATACTGGTGAAATATGCCTAAACCGGCTCACACCAGTGGTAAATCTTCAAGGCTATGCATGTTACAGTACCTCTGCTCTAAAGGTCGGTCACGTTCCAAACACGCCCATACTGTGATAATATGCCTAAACTGGCTCAACCCAGGGGTGAAACTTGCTAGTGGCGAGGATTCGTCTTACTCGACAAAAGCTCCGTCCTGGTCACAACTAGGAAGGGTAGCGGCCACGACCATAAAATGCTGAAGTCGGAGACACTGGACCAGGGCAGTCTAGATAGGCAACCACCTCTCACCCGGCGGTGATACACGGGTATCTCAAAACACGTCGAGGTTTTCTGGTGAGAAGGTCCAACTCTGGCCTGGGTGGGCTACCACCTCTCACCAAGCGGGGATGCACTGATATCCTAAACACGTCGAGGTCTTCCGGTGAGAAAGTCCAACCCTAGACTAAACTGGTGCAACGAAAACCACGGTGTCACACAATCCTGCTTCAGAGACCCACCAAGAATACAGGCTAAAGCCCTGCGATACTCTGAACCCCTTGTGATCCTCTCGGGGATCTCGTGTGGTCCTTTCGGGGACCACACAGGAGACCACGGGACCTAACGAGGACCACAGGCGTAAATTCAGTAGGATCACAGTGCGGTCTTGGTGGTAGAAGCGAACGAAGAAGAAGAAGAAGCTTCAGAGAAATGCTCTTTCTGCCTGTTTAGCTTCAGAGAAATGCTCTTTCTGCCTGTTTAGCTTCAGAGAAATGCTCTTTCTGCCTGTTTAGCTTCACTCACTGAGTCTCCAAGTCCCTCCCTTTCTACACGAAGCTCAGTCGCAAAAGCTGCAGAGAGAATTCTGCTCTCAGTTCTAAACAGACAGAACAAGAGCAAGATATTGCTGATCTCTTAACTTTTCCCATTGTTATTTCCCGTCGTCTGGGACGCTGGACACTGGATATAGATCTACAAACTAAAGTCGATTTTACGAACATTTATGACTATTTTCTGTGTTTTGCATTCTCAGAGTTTGTGTTCTAGTCTTAGCTAAAGGGATAATGATATTTATATAATTATCGTTTTAAAATTTATGATTGTTCTTAGTACTATTTGCCAGAGTGCGTTGACGACTGTGATTTTTCGTCTTGAGTGGTCCTTTATGTTTCCGATTAGTTCGTATATTTTTCTTTTTCCATGCCACTTGGTCGGTGCACTGAGTATTTCTCTCTTGACCTTCCTCTCTTCCTTTTTTCACCCGAATTTTCCAGTGATTACCAGATAATGTTGGTTATGGTCACCATTCTATGATGGTAGGCAGATGATCTCAATGTAGGGACAATGGCTACGATCAATGACTAGTACAGTCACTGCCCGGAAGGAAAGCAATGGTAAACTATCTTCTGGAAATATACCAAGAAACCCAAACAAGGAAGACCAAAACGAAGATGGCTGCAAGAAATCGTTGACGATCTGCAAATGGACGCAGCAGCAGCAGGCCATCTTGCTCACAACCGAGAGGCCTACAGGAGTGCTGTTTGGGAGGCAAAGTTCCGCAAGGGACATGCAAATGAATGAATGAATGACCATGTTCTCCAACTTCTGTCTTCTCATGACATGTCCAAGAAATTCTGACGGTTTTTTTTTCTTCTTATCATTTTAACTATTTTCCGTTGTTGCGAAACTTCTTCGAGGGCCTCTTCTTTAGATTTTCTGTCTGCCCCAGGTATGTGTTACATCTTTCTCCAGAACTACATCTCTGTTGGCTTCAATTTCGTTTTTTTTTCTTCAAATTTTTCAGTTTACTGTTCAAGTTTTACAACCACATAGCGTTATTGGCCATATCTAGCTATGTAATACTTTCTTCCTCACATTTAGGGGACACTGTCTTATTTATTAGTGTCTTCTTCATGTCATAAAAAAACTTGACTTTGTCTTACCTATTCGTGATTTTATTTCATTTCTGCATTTGCCATCAGCTGTTATTCTTGCCCTGAGGTAGCTGAATTTATTTACTTGTGACAGTGTCTTCCAGTCTGAAAAGATATTGTTACTTTGCCATATTTATTCTTATCGATATTGCCACTGTTTCTGTCTTGTTTAGCTCTAAGATATTTTTTACTGTCTGCTTCCATAATCTTACTAGCAAGTTTCTGCAAATTGCTTTCACTTTCTGCTGTTAGAACAGTGTCACCCACATATCTTTGGTTACTGATATTATGGGGTTCTATTTTAATTCCTTTCATATTTTTTAAATGCTTTTCATGATATTTTCACTTTATAATGAAAATTTTCGAAAACAGTCCCTTAATGAAATGGACTCATTTTTTTTCCCATGACTGAAAACAAATGAAAATCTCGTTTGTACAGAGGAAAAGTTGTGAAGTGGTGGTTTCCTACATAACTAATGGGTCTTTCCGTAATTATAAGCTTAAACGGAGCAATTATTTCTGTAAGTAATCGGTAACTGCTGTATACCTCGTTTTACTGTGCCGCGTTTTATTTCATTTCACACATACTGCGCTTTCTTCTTTTTTTTTTTTTTTCAAATTATTCATGGTTATAATTTTTCATAATTTACCTTCTTCTTCTTCTTCTGATGTGATTTTTTTTTGCCCGAGTCGATTGACACCATTCTGCTTGCTACATTTGTAAGCTTCGGATACTCCGTGTTACATTCTGCTAATTCTCGCAATATTTCAAATGTTTGTTACTAGTATTATTATTTATAAAATGGGCCTGTTACTATCAGCACAACGTACCTGCGGTTATCCAGCTCTCGTTCGGAGGGTGCTCCAGTTCATATTCGGAGATGGACCCTGATCTTGCTCTAATCTCCCAGGAAATGCGAACTCTTTCTCTATATCGTGGTGATTTTTAAACAGAGGCATCACGTGAGAAGGGAAATGAACTATGTTGATATGCCAGGAGACCGCTCTTCTTCTTCTTCTTCCCTTCTTCTTCTTCTTCTTCCCTTCTTCTTTTTCTTCTTCTTCTGCTTCTTCTTCTTCCCTTCTTCTTCTTCTTCTTCTTCGGAATTTGCCCTGAAAAGGGCTTTGGTTGTCTTGTGTCACCATTATGCGTCTCATGGCCTACATAACGGACTTCACCGCCCTAGTATTTTTATAGTATCCAGTACGTCTTCCTTTTTGCGATCCATATAGATTTGGCCAGACAACTATCTTTCCAAAGACGTCACTGCGAGGTACAATAGGGTCTTGGCTGGCTGTGGCTCGCCAGCTCTGGTCCAGACAGTCAGCTTATAGGTCGCTGAATGTTATATCACTCAGCTCAGCCTGCTTTACGCCAGACTCATTACTGTGAGGATTCCAGACTGACTACCTTCATAGAACCCATTGGTCAAGGATTAGGAACAAATGAAACGATGTGAGAGGGTTTTTGTGGTCTCTGAGTCGTAAATCTCATCGTCACTGGATGTACTGTAAATACACTCGTAACATAGAAAAGAGAATACTGTATGTCAGAAATACTCGTATAGTTTAAAGCAAGTTGAAAGTAGATATCGAAATCATCTTCTTCTTCTCCTTCGTTCGCTTTTACCACCAAGACCGTCCTGTGATCCTACTGAATTTACTCCGGTGGTCCCCCTGAACACACAGTGCCATTTATGCTTTACGAACACTAACAGAAAAAGCTTTAGAAGTACAGAAAGATCTCTATTTATGCTTCATTGATTACGTCAAGGCATTCGACAAGATGAAACATAATGAAATTATTAAAATGCTTGAAGACATCACTATAGACGGCAAAGACTTGAGGATTGTAAAACATATATACTGGCAGCAAGAAGCAGCAATTCGAGTTAAAAAATAGAACTGGAAAATATCAACCTATAAAACAAGGGGTGCGACAAGGATGTGTACTATCTCCAGACCTTTTTTCTCTGTACAGCGAGAACAATCATCACAGAACCAGGCATAAAAATTGAAGGTTACAATATTACAACCTTCGGTATGCTGACGACACAGTACTGACAGCTGAGAACCAACAAGACCTGCAAAATCTCTTGGATAAGTCGCCAAAGAAAGTGAACAGAAAGGCCTTACTTTGAACATCAAAAAGACAGAGACTATGGTTATATCTAAGAAACAGAATCCACCACCATGCAGTATTAAATTAAACGGAACTATTCTAAAGCAGGTGCAGAAATTCAAATACCTTGGAGCAGTAATAACTTCAGATGGGAAATGCAGAACAGAAATTAGGAACAGAATAGGCCAAGCAAAGACTGCATTTCAGAGAATGAGAAACATATTAGCCAACATATCCTTATCAATGAATGTTAGAAAACGAGTCCTAAACTGCTATATTGAACCTATCTTGTTATATGGAAGTGAATCATGGACAATAGGCAAGTCTGCACAAAAATCATTGGAAGCAGCAGAAATGTGGTTTATTAGAAGAATATTGCGAATCCTCTGGACAGCAAAAATAACTAATGAAGAATATATGAGAAGAGCTGGAGAGACAAAAAACCTTGTCAAAAAGATAAGAGAGAGACAATGTACTTTCAAAGGACATGCAATGAGAAGAGGGGGCATTGAAAATATTATAACAACAGGAAAAATAGAAGGAAGAAGATCAAGAGGAAGACCAAGAGAAATGATACTGGACAGTCTGACGGGATGGTGTGAGAGGAGATCACCAACTGAGCTGATGGCCTGCATGAAGAATCGTGTACTTTGAAGAAGCATAATAGCCAACGCCAGTCGGCACGGCACATCATGATGATGATGATGATGATCCCCATGTGGTCCCCGAAAGGACCACACAAGATCCCCGAGAGGACCACAAGAAGTTCAGAGTTTCGCAGGGCCTAAGTCTATATTCTCAATGGGTCGCAGAAGGGGGATTGCACTAGTTCAGTCTAGTCAGTTGGACTTTCTCACCGGAAAACCTCGACGTGTTTTGGATATCAGTACATCCCCGCCGGGTGAGAGGTGGGTGCCTGTCTAGTCTGCCCTGGTCCAGTGTCTCCGACTTCAGTATTTTGTGGTCGTAGCCGCTATCCTTCCTAGTTGTGACCAGGACGGAGTTTTTGTCCAGGAGGACGAATCCTCGCCACTAGCAAGTTTCACCCATGGGTTGAGCCGGTGTAGGCATATTATCCCCGTACGGGCGTGTTTAGGACGTGACCGACCTCTAGAGCGGAGGTACCGTGACATGAGTAGTCATCAATTTTCACCCCTGATTTAAGCCGGTTTAGGCATATTTTACCAGAATGGGTGTATATCGGACGTGGCCGGCCTGTAGAGCACAGGTGCCGTGGTATGAGTAGCTCTCGCAGCGAGACTATTGGACATACCGATTAGGCTTCACTTTATCATTTCCATCACCTTTTCTCATCGGCGCCGCACGGCAACCCTAATTGCATTTCGCATTTTCTTCATTGGCCGGGAGGAGTTTCACTCCATACTCGACATCCGAAGAATCTCGCCAGCAGTGTCTTAATCCCTGGGTTAAGCCGGTTCAGGCAATTCGCCCGATATGAGTGCATATAGGACATGGCCGACCTCAAGACCAGAGGTGCCGTGATTTGAGCAGTTTTGACCTCGAGACTACTGATTACTTCACTTAATCCTTTCTTTCACGTTTTCATCAGTGGCGCCGCGCGGCAACCCCATTTGCACCTTTCTTCACTGGCCGGGATGAGCCCCACTCCACGCACGGTAGCTGAATAATCTCGTCAGCTGTGGTAAATGAGCTAAAAAACATGACTCTCATCTACCCGAAATGTCTGGTTTTCAGGCGCCAGATATTCGCCTTCGCCCCTTCTCCTGTTAGTTTGAACAGTCCTGCCACGAGAAGGCCAGGAGCTGGACTTGACTGTCAGAGGCTATTTGAGACGCACGTCTTGGAGACATTTAATTGGAGTGGAGAGCGTATCTCCCACCCCACCTCCGTCTATAACAGTCCTTAGAACCAGACATCGAAATAAAACATTTAACACTATAACATTAAGATCTTCTTCTTCTTTTTCCTTGCAGCTGCGAGTTCGCATTCTGTGCAGCCGATGAGGTGAAGATATTGAGGCACAACATGGTGCTGGATTTTGAGCGGGTCATGGGAGCCATTTTTTGTTAGTCCTTTGGTGCAACTGAAAAAGAAGACGGTGTGTGATACTTCTTTATCAGGCTCCACCACCATTTGTACTGTGACGATCCCTACCCCGTTAGCCATGCTAAGCCTGTTACTGGAACTATTGGAGGAGAACTGTGATAGGGTCTTGGTCATCTATATTTCGCCAGCCTTGACACTAGCTTGTCAGCTATTGCTTGCTGACCGTCAAAACGGATAGCGTCTTCGCCTCCATAATAATAAAGTGAAAGATTATCAGGTCAACAATACAAAATTAAGGTAAGAGACTATAATTTTAACAGTATGAAGTTAAGATAAAATAACAACTGTAACCACTATGTAAGAACAGTAGAACGTAAGAGCATTCAAGAGAGGGCTACGAAGGTATAGGTCATGTATTAAGCTTATTTTTTTCTTCTCCTTTCTTCTCTTTCTTTCTTTCTTTCCTTCTTTCTTTCCTTCTTTCTTTCTTTCTTGTCCTTTCTTTCTTTTCTTTCTTTCATTCTTTCTTTCTTTTGAGTTATTTCTAATCCCATTAGCATTCGTTTCTAAATGCTTCTGCAGTCCAAATTTCACTTACATTTTAGACAACTTTGAGACCCAGTTTTCTTAAGTTTATCCTGTAATTAGCCCACTACAGACACATACAAGGGGCCATAAAGTAAGAAAGGAAGATAAATGCATACATTAACACTTTTCGGCCTTAAACAATAAATAAAATTGAAAATAAATTTAACATTTATCTGTAGATGCAGGGCTAACTTCTGACTAAATTTTCGCAACCTTGACCCTTTTTTTAAAACAAATAATTAAGAAATGAGCAATCAACATCCGCCATCACACAAGGCCTTCAGTGGGTTTGCCAAGTTCACCAATGGCAGCAATTTGTAGTTTCCCACGAGGATTACAAGTTCACATCCGGAAAGGAAGCAGAGACAAATGATCCTTCTCATTGCAATGTACTCGGACTTTCTTTCTTATCCATTTTTTTCCCTCTCAAAGTTCGCTGTCTTTTTTCGCTGTTTCTTTCTCTGTCTCTCTATCTATCTTTCTGTCTCTTTCTGTGTGTCTTTCTCTCTCTGTGTCTCTCTGTGTCTCTTTCTGTCCCTGTCTCTCTCTCTCTCTCCCCCTGTCTTTCTCTTTCTGTCTCTCTCTGTCTTTCCCGCTCTGTCTCTCTCTGCCTCTTTCTGTCTCTGTCTGACCTTCTGTGTTTGCCTTTCTCTGTTTTTCTCTCTCTGTGACTCTCTGTCTCACTCTATCACTCTCTCCTCCCTCCCTCTCTCTCTTTGAAAATAATGATCAGTAAATCAGTGTGTCTCTCTCTGTTTCTCCCTGGTTTCTCTCTAACTCTTCCTGTCTCTCTTTTTGTCTCTCTCACTCTCTCTCTCTGTCTCTCACTCTCTCTCTCTCTGCTTAGCATGAACACCAGAGATCATTAAGAGAAAGTGAAAAGTAATTTTTAGTACATAATACCCTCCTACGGTGCTCTTGTTAGAGACTGTTGTGATAGGTAATACGTCCTGGCCGATCGGATCAGAATAGAACCGATTTCGATTGGTGATTGATGAGAAAATTGATCACAATAGGGGTGTTCCCCATATAAGTCGAAATTGATGAGAACATTGCTCCCAACAGATATGCTCCTCTTAGAGGTAGACGTGGAACTTCATGAGAACATTGCCCCCAACAGTTGTGCTCCTCGTAGAGGTAGACGTGGAACTTCATGAGAACATTACTCCCAACAGATGTGCTCCTCGTAGAGGTAGACGTGGAACTTCATGAGAACATTACTCCCAACAGATGTGCTCCTCGTAGAAGTAGACGTGGAACTTCATGAGAACATTGCTCCCAACAGATATGCTCCTCGTAGAGGTAGACGTGGAACTTCATGAGAACATTACTCCCAACAGATGTGCTCCTCGTAGAAGTAGACGTGGAACTTCATGAGAACATTACTCCCAACAGATGTGCTCCTCGTAGAAGTAGACGTGGAACTTCATGAGAACATTACTCCCAACAGATGTGTTCCCCATAGAGGTAGAACTTGATGAGAAAATTGATCATAATAGAAGTGTCCCCCATATAAATGGAACTTGATGAGGACTTTACTCCCAAACAGATGTGTTCCTCCTAGAGGTGGAGCTAGATGAGAATTGTGCTCTCAAACTTCGTTTAAGAAAACCATCGAAGCTTATATTTTGTCCTATGGAATGCCTTGTTTTTTTTTTCAAAAGATCTCCAACATGTTATAAAATGCTCAGAAAATCATAACTGGGATTATATTGATCTTCTCAAGCTGAACCTAGCGATGATTGTAAAGATATGACACTGATGAATTCCTATTGTTAGAACTCAGTATTCTAAGGATGTTATTATGGTTAAGGCTTGACTTCCATTGTTGCTAGTTCTATAACGCAAAGAGCTAAAAGGCGTAGAGCCCATCATGAACTAAAGGCACGCAAAATTGTATCTTCTTGTGGGGTTTCCCTTTGGAAAGTTGGCTGCAACTCCGTTTGGTGTCTCTTATTTTCATGGAAACTAGCTGAAGTAAATCCGAACGAAACACTGTGGCTTGCCCTAGCCGTAGTTACTTTGTCAATGACTTCATCAGAGACACGATGTCTCGGTATGCTTGTAGAAGAGGCTAGATGTCCATGTCCACTACTTATATAGTACAGTTCTTCTTGTTCTGTAACAAAATGGAACTGAAGCTAAGATAGATCAGGCTCGATTTAGAAAGTGTACAAGATGACAAGGGGAACTAACTGCTACTTCTCTGTCAATGGGCCGTGACGTGATACCTTGTCTAGCACTTTCAAACAGTTAAACCTTCGGTCTTTAACTATTTTTTTTTTTTTGGTGTTTTTAAATCCTACAGTATTTAATGTCTTCTTCTTCTTCTTGAAACTGCGAAGACATTGAAAAGCAGCATCGTATCGGTTTGGAAGAGGTTTTCTGTGGCTTTGTTTTCTTCCAGTCTCTGAGTGGAGATGACAAGCAGGGCGGGTGGGTAAACTCCAGCACCGTAGGGACTATGACGCCCTTCGCCTCGTGGGTAAACTCCAGCACCGTAGGGACTATGACGCCCTTCGCCTCGTGGGTAAACTCCAGCACCGTAGGGACTATGACGCCCCTCGCCTCGTGGGTAAACTCCAGCACCGTAGGGACTATGACGCCCCTCGCCTCGTTTGCCATGCTTGGCCTGTTGGCGTGGATTCTAACAGAAGAGGTGGAAAAGGGGTCTTGGTCGGCAACGATTCGTCAACCCTTACACTAGCATATCACCTTACGCTAGCATATCACCTTACGCTAGCATATCACCTTACACTAGCATATCACCTTACACTAGCATATTACCTTACGCTAGCATATCACCTTACACTAGCATATCACTTTACGCTAGCATATCACCCCACGCTAGCATATCACCTTACACTAGCATATCACCTTACGCTAGCATATCACCTATAGGTGGCTGACGGTATAAATCGGACGGCGTCTTGACCCTCCACATTACCTCTATTCTGTCCATATCTTACTGTTTTTCTGGGTAATTACAGTGGTCAACATCTAGATTTCCTAAGACTCTTCATTTATTTTCATTCCATTTCGTCGTTTCTGAGCATGAAATTACTGCAGCCTCTTTTTTCTTTTAGTACAGAGTGTTGTGTAATCGCTTTCTCTTTATACAAGAAGTGGCTAATGTTTATTTATTATTCTCTTTGAATTCGTATTTTAAAACGAATTACTTCCTATTTCCTGTGTACACAGGAAACAGAAATGCCCCGAATCAGCAAATCACTTGGCAGTGAAGAGAAATGTAAAAGAGGTTAAAAAAGTTGAAATCTCTGCGTTCTCCCGAAACAAACATGTGTTTTTAATAACGGCAGAATAGAGAGGAAGAGAGAGAGAGAAAGAGAAGAGAGAGAGAGAAAGAGAAAGAGAGAAGAGAAAGAGAGAGAGAGAAAGAGAGAAAGAAAGAGAGGGATAGAAAGAGAGAGAGAAAGAGAGGGATACAAAGAGAGAGAGAGAAAGAGAGAGAGAAAGAGAGAGAAAGAGAAAGAGAGAGAGAAAAAGAAAAGAGAGAGAGAAGAAAGAGAAGGATAGAAAGAGAGAGAGAAAGAGAGAGAGATTGAGAGAAAATAGAGAGAAATGGAGATGAATAGAAAGGGGGTTGGGGGAGGGGGACAGAAAGGGGCTGTTGTCTTAACTAAAAGAACATGCTCCTCTAATTAAAAGGTCGTGGCCCATTTAATAACGGGTTTGAAGGTTACAGGAAAAGACCGATAACTACAAAAGAGGAGGGGGGGGGGGAGGGAGGGGGATAGAATAAAAACCTGCCTTCTGTGACCTGTATTTCAAACCATGTACAGAAAATTATGGTCTGCACTTCTACGGCCCCAAGTCTTCTCTGTTGGTCCGGATGCATATATTTTCGCCTTTGTTTAATTTGAGGTTAAGCGGTTCTCACGCCACGTCGCCCGAAATTAGGGAATAACTAGAGAAACAAGGTGTGTCGTGTCTATAATTACGTACATAAATTTATGCAGGACCAGGCAAAGTAACTTCGGAAACTGAAACAAGATGGAAGAAAGATAACTCCAGTTAGAGGAAAGGTTGACTCGATGGAAACTAAACTAAGTTACAAGAAAGATAACTCCGTGGAAACTAAAATAAGTGGGAAGAAAGATAACTCAGCTCAAACTAAAATGCGTACCTTAAAAGATAACTTCATGGAACTTAAAATAAGAGGGAAGAAAGAGAATTTAATGTGAATATATTTATCTTTTATAGACTATTCAAAGGCATGTGATAGTGTACAACACCAGAAACTTTGGGAAATAATGGGGAAATAAACGGGATTTCCAACACATTTGGTACAATTAATGTAACTAGTGTATCTAGACTAACAGGCAGCAGTGAGAATAAATGGTGAAACAACTTGATGTGACATAAAACAAGGGGTCCGTCAGGAGTGCATATTGTCGCCTTAATTATTTAACTTGTATACCGAAAATATAACAAGGAATATTAGAGAAGATGTAGACAAAGAATATTACGATGCCATAACAATTGGAGGTTATGAAACACCAGAAATTAGATATGCTGATGACACAGTATTACTGTTCACAACACAAAAAGGAATGGAAAAGCTAATTATGTCAGTCCATAAGAACAGCGAAGAGTAAAACCTCTATCTTAATGCGAAGAAAACTAAATTCAATCTGAAATATGTATTAATGAGGAAAAATTGGAAGAAGTTGAGAGTTTGAATATCTTGGATCACTACTAACTAATAATGGAGACACAATGAGGGAAATTAAAATAAGGACAACTATCGCTCTTCAGAAAGTGGGAACACACAAAGAATCTGTGGAGAGGAACAGACAGAACTACAAAAAATAAGATTTTTAAGGGCATGCATCTTTCCCATCGCAACATATGTCTGTGAAACCTGGACATTTAACAAAACAGCTGAGAAACACATAAATGCCTTTGAATGTAAATGCTACAGAAGAGTTCTTCAAATATCATGGACACAAAAAAAAACAAATATATACATACAACAAGAACTTAATATCGAAGAAGGCTGCTAGTAAAGACGATTAAGCAAAGAAAATTTAGTATTTTGGACACATTAAACGTCATTATTATCCAGATAAGACCTCTTGGAAGGATACATAACGTGAAAAAGAAAGAGAGGAAGACCAAGGCGAAGATGGTTGCAAGACATTGTTGATGGATAAATTGTAAATGGATAAATCAGCAGTAGGGAATTTTGCTTACAACGGATAGGCCTAAGGGAGAGCTGTTAGGGAGGCAAAGTTCCGTAAGGGACGTCCAAATGACTGACTGGGAAGAAAGATAACTTCGTAGCAAACTAATGATGCTGCTTTAGTTTCGTTTACATATCGTATTTTTCTGTCTACTTTTCGTTGTTCTTCACTATCCTCAGATCGTTTGTTCTTGTCTGACTTTCTTACTTTTCTGTCCTCAGTTTGTTTGTTCTTGTCTGTTTTCTTTAATTTTTTTGTCCTCAGACCGTTTGTTCGTGTCTGATTTTATTACTTTTCTGCCTTCAGACAGTTTGCTCTTGCCTGCTTTTATTACTTTTCTGCCCTCAGACAGTTTGTTCGTGTCTGATTTTATTACTTTTCTGCCCTCAGACCGTTTGCTCTTGCCTGCTTTTATTACTTTTCTGTCCTCAGACCGTTTGTTCGTGTCTGCCCTCAGACCATGCGTTCTTGTCTGTTTTTCTTACTATTCTGTCCTCAAGCCGTGTGTTACTGTCTGCTTTATTTTTTTTACATTTTGTCCTCACCTTTTGTTTCTGTCTGCCTTTTAAAAAAAAACTTTTCTGCTCTCAGAACTTTGTCCTTGTCTGATATTATAACTTTTCTGTCTTGAAGGCATTTGTCCTTGTCTGTTTTTTTTTCTTGTATTTTCTGTTGTAATATCATTTATTCCTGTGTAATTTTCTTTCTTCACTGCTCACAGAGAAATCTTGTTTTATTTATTTATTTTTTTTTTGTGGTTGTGTAGAAAGGGGAAAGTTCGTCCAAATAACCACACCTTGCCCATTCGCAGTTGACCACAGCCTGGCTAAGCTTGAAACAACCATTAGATATTAACCACACAGTACAACAGGCGGGAGTCCTGGGAATGGTGCCATCGATCTACCCTGGCTCATAAACTTAACCAGGTACTGCATAAGTGATGAGAGCATTGAGAGATAAGTGCTGTAGTAAGTGAAGTTGTTTCTCTCCGTTTTGCTCTGACATGGTTTCCTGTGGTTTTATATATAGCAAACCTTTCTATGGTTTTTTTTTTTTGGTGATATATAAACTAGTTAATGCGAGGTTAAACATCCCTGTCCTAACTTTAATGAGAAGAAATATTATTGTTGTCGTCATTTTATGTAAACAATTCATCGCTTGGAGACAGACAAGAAAGACGGTTTGCGCTATAGGGTCTGTACAGGTGTCTCAAGAAATACGGTTTGCGCTATAGGGTCTGTACAGGTGTCTCAAGAAAGACAGTTTGCGCTATAGGGTCTGTACAGGTGTCTCAAGAAAGACGGTTTGCGCTATAGGGTCTGTACAGGTGTCTCAAGAAAGACGGTTTGCGGTATAGGGTCTGTACAGGTGTCTCAAGAAAGACAGTTTGCGCTATAGGGTCTGTACAGGTGTCTCAAGAAAGACAGTTTGCGCTATAGGGTCTGTGCAGGTGTCTCAAGAAAAACAGTTTGCGCTATAGGGTCTGTACAGGTGTCTCAAGAAAGACGGTTTGCGCTATAGGGTCTGTACAGGTGTCTAATAAGAAATGGGTAAAACCATGTAGTGCTGGCAATGACCTTACTCAGTGTCCCTGAATGTCTGGCCATGCCCTATTTATATAAACTATATGCCCACAGAACGCTGGTTATGACCATATCCAGTCCCCATTAGCAGCTAGCTGTGTTGTTTCAGCTTTTCTGACATTGTAGATATTGCCGCCCTCTTATTGGTAGAAGCGTGATTCTCGATTCAGTGTCAGAAATGAAAGCAAGCCCAGGCACCCCACTCACTATCCGACTTAATGTCTTTAATTCGCGACGTTCAAGGCGAATAAATCATATAACCTCTCTCCTTCCACTCCTCAAATTTGTTGTTATAATAAGAACCACAAAAAAAGTTGGACGCGAAATCTTCCTTCTCACATCTTGCAGTCAAAAAACCTTCCCATACAGATATCTGACAGTCTTGATTTTCTCGAGAAAAAGGTCTGGCTACTCGATTTCTGCTGACAGGTTTTCCTGACGTTGCCCTGGCAACACGTTGCTTGTAAATTCATATCTATCACCTTCAGCTGAAAGTGTACTACCATCAATACATTCTCATCTATCACCTTCAGCTGAAAGTGTACTACCATCAATATCTTCTCATCTGTCACCTTCTGCTGAAAGTCTGTTAGCATCAGTAGATTCATATACATCATCTTCAGTTGAAACTGTACTACCATCAATACCTTCTTATCTATCGCACTCAGCTGAATGTCTGCTAGAATTACTACATTCATATCTATCGCCTTCAGCTGAAAGTCTGCTACCATCAATACATTCATATCTATCACCTTCAGCTGAAAGTCTGCTACCATCAAGCAACCTTTCTCGGGTGTTTGAGCAGCCCTAGGTAGTCATGTTCGCTGGCCGTCAATATTTTAAAAGCAATGCATTCATACAGCAGTTTGTTACCAGAGGTTGTTATATGCAGTCTTTCAGCATCACTGTTCTGATCAGCATATTCAGTGCTGCTTTTAGTAACTGATGAGCTGGCTGTATATTGTAGCTTTGCTTTTTTGATATTATTTTAACTTTGTTTATATTCATAAGGAGTTTTCTAATGATTTTAATGTAGACAGTTTTACGAACGAGCAACGATCAACAGAAGTAAAGACGGACTTGTACTTATGCTTCATAAGTGTGAGACACACAGAAATTATAAGAATGCTGGAAGACATCAACATAGATGGGAAAGATCTGAAACTTATCAAAAACATATACTGGCACCAAATAGCAGCAATGAAGGTTGAGAACCAAATAGGAGTATTCCAAGACATAAAATTGGGAGTGAGACAAGGATATGTTCTATCGCCTGATCTCTTCTCCTTGTACAGCGAAAACATAATGAGAAATATAGAGAGCTTGCCAGGAGTATCAGTTGCCGGGTACAACCTTAACAACTTAAGATATGCAGACGACACAGTTCTGACTGCTAAAAGTGAAGGGGAGTTACAGGCTCTTCTGGACGGCGTGGTTCGTGAAAGTAAAAATTAAGATCTCAGCCTAAATAAAAAAGAAGACTGAAGTGATGGTCATCTCAAAGAAAAGAATACCACCAAAATGTAGTATTATCATCGATAGCACAGAACTGAAACAAGTTGATAAATTCAAGTACTTAGGAACAATTATAACAGCTGATGGAAAATGCCACAACGAAATAAAAAGCAGACGTGATCAGGCCAAGTCAGCATTCCAGAAAATGAGAAACAGCTTGTGCAAGAGATCCATATCATTGGAAACAAGATTCCAAGTACTTAAATGTTACATCGAGCCAGTTTTGTTTTATGGATGTGAAGCATGGTCTATGAATAAGAGAATACAGCGAGAAATGGAGGCCATGTAAATGTGGTTCATAAGAAGGATGTTGAAGGTACCAAGGACAGCTAAGAAAACCAACTTAAGACTTTTAAGAGAGGCTGGAGTTAAAAGGCAAATTACAGCAACGATCAGAGGCAGACAACCGGGATATGTAGGACATTTTCCGAGAAGAGGAAAAGTGGAACACATTGTGGCAACTGGAAAAATTGAGGGAAGAAGAGATAGAGTAAGACAGAGAGAGAAGTTACTGGATGGGCTGTCAGTGCGGCTAGGAAGAAAGTCTCCGGTAGATCTCATAATCAAGTCTAAAGACAAAAATTGTGGAGAGAAATGATCGCCTACGCCACGCTGCACGACACTTGATTGATTGACATGAAGGCTCAGCGGAAACTTGAAATGTTAGGAAATTATTGTCGTCAAATAATCAATATTATTCCATGATGATTTTTTTAAAAAATCAACATTCAATTCATTCGTTTGAAAAAATCCAGTTTTTTTTTTTTTAAGTTGCTGGGGGTGGGCACAGATTCAGGTTGCTCTTTGTTAAAGTAATATTTTCATTTCTTACCCTGTCATTTTTATTACATGCTACAGCTAGTGTGAATGTCTAGTTGACAAGTCGCGGTATCACTGTTAGAGAAACATTTCATGCCAGGAGAAAGTGATTTTCATCTACCTGTATTTTCTGTCTGTGATGACAGAGTCCAAACTCTTTCCCCCCCACCCCCACCCCTTCCACTGCTGTCAATACAAAGAACCCTAATTGCCATTCTTCAAGAAACAGACATCTCAAATTCAAAGAAATTTTAGAAGAAAAGGTTTTTATAAATCTCTGTGTCCAGCGATTTTTGGTCTGAACCACATGTGGTCCATGTAGTCTTGTCAAATGGCCCGCGGTTTATCATCGATTTGGTATTAACTCTTTCACTCCACAGCAATGCTGACATTGTTGGTAGATCTTGCAGGCTTATGGAGTTAATGGTCAGAGTCGTGTTTAAGCAGAAGCCTAAATAAATTGAAAAGTAGCACATTTCCAGCCCAGCCTATATTTTTAAGTTATAAAGTAAATGCCCTTTAGTTTCCTTTTACCAAAATTTCTCATCACATTTTTGCTTCTGGCAGAGCATGGAAATTTATTCATGCATGAAAGGGCTAAGTATACAAGATTATTAAATACAGAAATAAAAGATTTATAGTTAAAAGATTATTAAATACAGCAATAAAAGAGATTTATAGTTAAACGATTATTAAATACAGCAATAAAAGAAATTTATAGCTAAAAGATTATTAAACACAGCGAATAAAAGCGATTTAAAGCTAAAAGATTATTAAACACAGCAATAAAAGAAATTTACAGCTAAACGATTATTAAATACAGCAGCAAAAGAGATGTATAGCTAAAAGGTTTTTTAAATACAGCAATAAAAGAGATTTATAGCTAACTATTAAAACAAAACAGAAATAACGGTAATATTTACAAAAAGCAAAATATACCAAAATGCAACATCCCTTCAAATGAGAAGACACTGACACAAGTAAATAAATTCAATTACCTTGGAACAACAATAACAGCTGATGGCAAGTGCACAAATAAAATAAAATGACAAATATTTAAGGAAAAAGCTGCCTTTTGTGACATGAAGAAGACAATAACAAATAAACTGTTCCTAAAAGTGAGAAAAATAGTATTGCAGTGAAGTATAGAGCCAATATTGCTGTATAGTTGTGAAACTTTGATAGTTAACACAAATAGCGACAACGAAACAGGAAGCAACAGTGATGTGGTTTTGGCGAAAGATGCAACAAATTCCTTGGACAGACAGAAGAAACAAACAACGGCGTCCTCAAAGAAACTTCAGAACAACGAACATTATGTAAACGGTCAAAATTCTTGGAAATATGATGAGAAGATAGAACTAGAAGAATTTAGTGATGGCTAGAAAATTAAGGGGGGTGGGGGGGGGGGAGAAGAAGGTCAAGATAAAAATGTCCCAGTGGACAGACCAAATGTCATGGGGAAAATATAAGCACCTGAATTAATCAGGAAGATGGCCGCAAGAGATCGTTGACAATCTGCAAATAGATGCATCATCAGCAGCAGGGCATCTTGCTCACAACAACCATGAGGTCTAGGAGAGCTGTAACGGAGGCAGAGTTCCACAAGGGACATGCAAATGACTGAATGACTGAATTAATCGCGAACACCAAGGATCACACAAATATGGAGAAGCATGATCTCCGGTGCTTTTCGGTACGTCACATAATAATAATAATAATAATAATAAATAAAGTACCGTATATTGAATAAAAACAACTAATTATTACAGTATTACGATACTAGATAAAAGTTGCTGGTCTGCTGTAGCTGGAAAAGTAGAGCTCGGTTATACTAAGCTTGGGAAGCAAGGTTCTAATCAACTTATGAATGGACGCTCTAAACACTGTACAATCTCTACTGGGAACGGGAAGCATCAGTAAGATGTGACAAAGTGACACCAACAGCTGTGCCCATAAAGAGGAGAGTGAGACAAGAACGTGTTCTCTCTCCATGTCTATTCAACTTGTACACAGAGAACATGTTCAAACATCTACATGAACTACCCGGACTGAACATAGTTGGGGGTAGGGGGGGTGGCAATAAAAGTCAACAATTTAAGTTATGCTGATGATACTGTTTTACTGTACCGAACAGAAACCTGGACTCTAAGCAAAAAGATGGAGAGAAAGATTAATACAACAGACAGTGGTTGTACAGAAAACTGGGTTATTTAACTCGGAGAATGAAAAGAACACAAGAACAGGTTGGAAAGGTGGAAGGAAAAAAAAAGAGCAAGGAGAAGACAGAGTTGTAGATGGGAAGATAACATAGGAGAATGGACAGGATACAACCTGGCTAAGTGCACCATCAGGGCGATGGAGCGAAGGAACTGGAGATTCATTACAACCAACCTTTGTTCTGGAGAAGGCACATGATGATGATGATGATGAAACACTGTAAAAACTTCCATTCTTTCCTCGATCTTGAGTCTGCTCTTGTTATATGCTCCATAAGCAGCGTTAAGTCTAAAAGCAAAGGAAAATAATACAAAACAGTTAGTAAGTAACACATATCCTGTAAAGCTATCACCTAACTCTGTCTCTGTGCAGAACAACCCACCCAGATTACCCAAAAAGAAACATATAGCCACCAACGTGTAAACATCAGCAATAATGAATGTCGAATCCTCTTTTATGGTTTTTTTTCTACCTTTCTTTTCTCTCTTCCTCACTCTACCTCTCTCTCTCTCTCCTCTCTCTCATTTTCTTTCTCTAACTCTCTTTTTCTCTCTCTACCTGTTTCTCTTATTTTCTCTCATTTTCTTTCTCTTTCTATTTTCTCTCTCTACCTGTTTCTCTTATTTTCTCTCATTTTCTTTCTCTTTCTCTCTGTTTCTCTCTCTACCTTATTTTCTCTCATTTTCTTTCTCTTTCGCTCTCTCTCTCCCTTGACAAGCAACATAAAGTTGTCCGTGGGAGAAACATGGCGATCTCAAATCTATCTCTCTCCCCCTCTCTCTCTGTCCCTATCTCTCTCCTTCTCTGTCCCAATCTCTCTCCTTCTCTCTCTCCCTCTCTTTCACTCTCTCTCCTTCTCTCTCCCCGTCTCTATCTTTCTCTCTACCTCTCTCTCTCCCTCTCTCTTCCTCTCTCTCCCTCTCCTTCTCTCTCCCTCTTTCTCCCACTCTCTCTTTCCGTCTCCCTTTCCCTCTCTCCCTCTCTCTCTCTCTCTCTCTCTCTCCATAATTTGAAAAGCTAATTTGTAAAAAAAAAGAAAACGACACACTATTACAGAGCAATGAAATCTACTATAGAATACAATAAAAAGCTAATATAAACATAAGGAGAAAACAAAGTTAAACTTATTTTTACAAATATAATTAAAACAAAAAAGAGACTATCGACTAAAAGAACGGCATGACACTGTTACATTCCCTCAAAGATGATAAACTGGAAGATTTGCCTAATTAGCTTACCTTATACACGACCATCTAAGATTGGGGTGGGTGCTGGAAGTTTCTCAAACATCATGAGTCCAAGACCGCAGTGATATCCACAACCTTCTAGAAGATCCCACCCCCACCCCTGTGCGGTTGTTAGCTGATCACACACTGTATGGGCGCTCTCTGTTATGAAACAAACACACTGACCATTTTCTAAATGGACACTGAGATGAACAACAGTAGGGTGTCTTTGGTGAATCATAAATCTGCTCCGTGTATCATGTTTCTCTTAATCAATGCCAACGGTTCAGCATCTCAGCAGATATAACGTCATCGATTTGTGTGCACTGACCTTTGTCCGTCACGGTCGACAATCCACAGCATGAAAAAATTTCACGGGAGTTATTTCCCGTTGTTCAATGGGGGTACTTCGGTTTCGATCCCATCCCAACTACCCAGGTCCCCTTATGGGTCATAGGGATGATCTAAAGCACACAGTGCAGTTTCCAGACTGTATGTCATATGTGTGTCAAGTTTGGTTGAAATTGCTCTAGGCGTTCCAGCATACTGCTTTAACATCCATACATGCATACATACATACATACACGTTCATATATATATATATATATAATATATATTATAATTATATATATATATCCATCTTTCCCCAGTTCTTTCTCTCCACTAAGCTCAGTCTATCTTTTTCTCACTCTCCCTCTTTGTCTATCTCCCTCTTTTTTTTCTTTCGCTCTCCTTCTCCTTATTTCTTTCTCTCCCATTTGTCTGTCACTGTTTCTCAGCTTTCTCTCTCTTTCTCTCTCTCTCTCTCTCTTCTCTCTTCTCTTTTTTCTCTTATACCTTTCTCCTTTTTTTTCCCTCCCGTCTCTCATTCTTTCTCTGTTTGAATATGCGTCATTTTTCTTTCCATCTCTCTCCTTTTTTTCTTTCCCTCTCTTTCACTCTCTACTTTTATTTCTCATTCACGTTACCTTCTCTCCCTCTCTTTCCATACATCCAGGGTCTAATCTGCTTCACGAAACTAAACAGAATAGTTTCCCAAGAACCCACTTTCTCACATAAACTAATCCTATGCCTATTAATGTAAACCATAACCTTGAATGTCGCTTCTGGTTTAGTCTCCCAGGTTTATTTATTGATTACAAAGGCCATCGCTCAACTGGAAAGGGCGTAGTTTGCAAATAGCAGCCATTTGAAACTCCATTCTGTTAAACAAATGAGTGTGGCCTTGAACGCGATATATGATCTGTCATACAGTCATATTACACTGACCAGCCCTATGTCACATTACATTGACTAGACCACTTGGAAGCATTCAAATGCATCTGGATTTTAAAAAAAAACAATTTATAATTTTAAACATTTAGTTAAATATTTAGCGGTAGCACATTTCATCATCATCTGGTGCCGTCTCCCAACGGAAGGTTGGCTACAATAAATCTCCACTCTACCCTGTTTCTTGTCTTAGAACACTCTGCCAAACTGGTTCCTGTCTATCGCTTGATGTTAGGAACAAATTTTTTTTTCAATAGGAAACAACGAGGCTTTCGTACAGTAAAGTAGGAGAACAAAGTTTTGTAGGATCAGACCTCGAAAAAATCGTAGACAAAGCACTTTAGTGAGACGTGAGAGAAAGAAAAATCACAAGAGAATTACCTGGGATTCTAACGTGGACTCCCTTGCTAGTTGGCTCAGTTGGTTAGTATTCTGTTCTCTCATGGCTAGACAGCTGCTCCTCCTACCGGAGTCCTTGTTCGAATCCCAGGTAATTCTCTTGTGATTTTTCTTTCTCTCACGTCCCACTAAAGTGCTTTGTCTACGATTTTTTTCGAGGTCTGATCCTACAAAACTGTGTTCTGTTACTTTATCTCTTGATGTTGTCCATCCATCTATGGCGCTGTCGTCCTCTTGTTCTCTTCCCATTCGATCTTGCCCTCAAGAAGGGTCTTCAGTATAGTATTATGTCTGTTGCAGCCAATATAACATATTAGTTAATGGAAGGACCAGGGCAGTCTAGATAGGCAACCACCTCTCACCCGGCGGGGATGTTTGCGTATCCTAATCATGCTGAGGTTTTCTGGTGAGAAGTCCAACTCTGGACTGGATGGGCAACCACCTCTCACCCGGCGGTGATACACGGTATCTCAAAACACGTCGAGTTTTCCGGTGAGAAGGTCCAACTCTGGCCTGGGTGGGCTACCACCTCTCACCCAGCGGGGATGCACTGATATCCTAAACACGTCGAGTCTTCCGGTGAGAAAGTCCACTCTAGAACTAACTGGTGCAACGAAAACCACGGTGTCATGCAATCCGCTTCAGAGACACACCAAGAATACAGGCTAAAGCCCTACAATACTCTGAACCTCTTGTGAACACAATAATTGGTGTATAAGTATACAACTATACACTAAGCACTGCAGTAAAGCTGTGATACCAGAATGTATAAAATCGGAAAAAAGTAGGAGCAGCTTTATTTATAAATAAAGCTGCTCCTACTTTTTTCCGATTTTATACATTCTGAACCTCTTGTCATCTCGGGGATCTCGTGTGGTCCTTTCGGGGACCACACAGGAGACCACGGGACCTAACGAGGACCACAGGCGTAAATTCAGTAGGATCACAGTGCGGTCTTGGTGGTAGAAGCGAACGAAGAAGAAGAAGAAGAAGAAGGAAAAGAAGAAGAAGAAGAAGTTAATGAAAAAGTAGTTTCATTTTAAACGCATTGTGAAAATCAGAGCACCAGTTTAATTTTCTTCATGGTATATTGCTCTCGACTCTCCATTTCAGTTTCATTTGCTCAGTTTCGGCAAAATTCGTCTTTGTTTCCTCTCACTCGTGATCAGCTCGAGCATTATCTCGTTTATGTGGGGTTGTTTCACTTGGACACCTGAAGGGAAAAGAAAGAGGGCCATGCCAATGGGGACATGGAGACGCACAGTACAGAAGGACGGAAAGACACTAGACATGTTTAGCTGGAGAACCTTTCGTGATGTCTCATGCTTCATTGAGAGTACAGAGGACTGTTAATAATGATGATGATTTCACTGGATTATCTTCTTTAACTTAATATTGACAGAGTACCTTGATCTGCTTTGTCTTGTAGCAGAAATTATACTTTTTCAGTTCCATATTCTTCAATGATCACATCCTTTCTACTTTGGGAGAACATCTTGTCATCTCTGAATCCTTAGCGCTCATCTCAACAAGATAAAGGCTGCGCTAACAGGCCAGTGCATGTGTCAAAAAGACCCCCCCGATTCCTGAACACATATTACAGACCTGCGCTATATGCAGAGATCTCAGAGCCTCATAACCCAGGTATTTTCCAGCGGGAAAAGCATGCAGGAGGAACCATGGGGTTCCTATGAAGACCTCCTGCCGGCAGTAGGATTCATGAAGGCGACCCATCTGCCCCTTTTCAGAAAATTCAACATACGAAACTGAGCGCTGAAAGAAGAAGAAGAAGCAGAAGAAGAAGAAGAAAATTCATCCTCTTCACTTTTTTCGGGGGTTTTGGTTTTTGTTTTTCTCTTCGATTGCAGATCTTCATCTGATTCTTCTGTGTCTGTTACTCTCAGAAAAATAGTTCGAAATGACAGATTTTACTGGGCAAACGTTTTATACACAGCTTACTCACTACAGCAGACAATATCCCACAGAAAGCAGTCACATTAAGATTCGAGGAAAACATTTGGTGATGCCGCCCATTCAAGAGGTGGATGGTGGAAATTACAGAAACCTTAAATATCCCATTATGTGAAGAAGAGTCCTGTCAAGACGCCTATTTGTTCCCTCAGCACTGAAAGAGGAAGGAGACAAGACAAGTTTACTCATAAAAAGGAGTCGTTGCAGAACAGTTCAGATCCGTACAAGTTTCCATACCACCCAAGGCCGTACACTGATTCTCAAAAACTTGAACAAAACTCTACTCTGTTTAACATTTAGCACCATCTCTAATATCAAAGACGCTGGAAGTTTTACATTTTCTAAGCTCTCGGCGTAGTTCTGATGCAGACAAAAAAAGAAGTTCAAAGACGAAAGCTAATGTTCAAAACAAAGAAATATTTGAGAAAAACAACTAGAAACTTTAAAATGCTTGCCAGTGCAAACAGCTTTGAAGCTATTTTCGAACTGTTTCTCTTTGATTGGCAGGTTGCAGATTATTTCAAGGACAGAATTTTCAACATGTTATATTGCTTTATCACCGGCCAAGTTCTGTTCATAATTGGTCCTACCGCTAAGGTAATTGATTTCCATTACTGCATCAGCTCAGTGTATGTCTAGCTATGTAGTAAAGAAGATACTAAACGAGTAGATTTTAATGGTAAGCACAGAAATTAGGGCGGCATTCAAGAGAAAGAGAGAGAGAGAAAGAGAGAGAGAAAGAGAAAGAGAGAGAGAAAGAGAGAGAGAAAGAGAAAGAGAGAGAGAGAGGGAAAGAGAGAGAAAGAAAGAGGAAAGAAGAAAGAGAGAGAGAGAAAGAGAGAGAGAGAAAGAAGAGAGGGGAAAAAAAAAGAGGAGAGAGAAAGAAGGAGGAAAGAGAGAGAGAGAAAGAAGAGAAAAGAGAGAGAGAGGGGGAAAGAGAGAGAGAAAAGAGAGAGAAGAGAAAGAGAGAGAGAAGAAAGAGAAAGAGAGAAAGAGAAAGAGAAAGAGAGAGAGAGAAAGAGAGAGGGAAAGAGAAAGAGAAAGAGAGAGAGAGAAAGAGAGAGAGAAAGAGAGAGAGAGAAAGAAAGAGAAAGAGAGAGAGAGAGAGAGGGGGAAAGAGAGAGAGAAAGAGAGAGAGAAGAGAAAGAGAGAGAGAAAGAGAGAGAGAAAGAGAAAGAGAGAGAGAAAGAGAGAGAGAAAGAAAGAGAAAGAGAGAGAGAAAACTAAACTAGTTCTGTCAGTCTGCAAGTTATGTCTACTGAGACTTGGTCTCCTCCTCATCAAAGTTTATTGAGACTTGAATGGGATCCAGAGGGCACACTTGGTGACCCACTCAGGGATCCACCAACCCGTAGATGGTGTCAGATGTTTAAAGGGCCGAAACGTTTGTGAGGAGGAGCAGGGCCCTTCCTTTCAGACTCGACCAGAGGTAGGGGATAACGGGGTGTACTCAAGGGGCCTGGCAGTGAAGGTGGGGCCAGATCGGTGACCCTGACTTTTCCTTCTCAGAGACACTATTCAGGAAAGCATACCCTTAAGTCTACAGTTTGGATTTTGGGGAGGGGTGGGTGGGGGGGGGGGCCCGCGATAGTAACTTACCCTGGAGCCCGACTTGGCCTTCGACGGTCCTGCTTCCTCTGATGAACCGGGCTGTTGTGCAGTTGTCTCGTTCTCTGTAGCAGAGTTACCTGCATACATATACATGCACATTTCCTGCGTATATCTCCTTTACAGAGACGCCACAATCTGGGTCACCGGCTGTTGCTTTCGAGCACTCCTTCCCAGCATGCTACGGGGAAGCCCTCGTTTTGTGTCTGATAATTGCCTTATTAATACTCTTGTTTTCTTTTCATCTGTATTCGATAATTAGGCTCCACTCCCTTGTATTTACTTGTAGATCGGTTTTGAACCGAAAGTTACAAAAACAAAAACCAAAACAAAACAAAACAAAACACGGATCAGGCAGTGGCAACGGAAGCTCGGTTGCTGTAATTAAAGTTGCAAGGATCCGTTTTGGCATTCTTCCAAATTTTGAGCTAGACAGAGCGGGCTGGGTTAACAATATGTCCTGATTTGATGTCCTTGTGAAGGAGATTTCTAGGTGGTGGTGGTTGTTGGAGAGAGAGAAGGGGGGGGGGGGGGGGGGAGTTTCTCTATTTAAAAAAAAAAATCTCGCTCTATCGACCCGATGACTTCGACCTTGATCTAAACGAACTGGGACAAAAATGGGTCAGGTAATGAACTAAGTTAAAAAAGAGAGAGAGAGAGAGAGACAGAGAGAGAGAGAGAGGGAAAGAGGAGAGAGAGGCGAAGAGGGCTCATAAAACTTCTCTTCACAAAAGTGAAGTTTAACAGTCTCACAATGGGTTCAGTAAAGATTTTGAAAACATTGACTATGTTATCACAATTTATTTAGTTGGTGAAGATGCTGTCAGTGACCCGGCTGACCAAGACCCTGTCTCTGGGTACCCCCAGTAACAGGCCTAGCCTGGCTAACGGGGCAGGGATCGCCGTCGTCCTCTTGGTGGTGGAGTCTGCTTTTTTAGCTGTACTCCGGGACTGAAAAAGTAGGTCCATAACCCTCTTTCACACCGATACGATGATGTGCCTCAACAGCTCTACAGCATCGGCTGCAAAGAACCACAGCCCGCAGTTACAGGGAGATAGCACAAGACAAGACAAGACAAGACAAGATCACAGTTTATTTTAATTTTCCAAGTTCCCATATTCTGATATATCAACGTTACAGCAACTTCTTTTTCTTGCAAGACACCAAAATGTTCATTATTCTTAGCATAAGTCAGTGGTAGATTGGTATATCATAAGTCAGTGGTAGATTGGTATATCATAAGTCAGTGGTAGATTGGTATATCATAAGTCACCTGTGGGTTTTATATCAAATGTCAGTGATAGATTTTATCTTATCAGCCAGTGGTGGATTTTCAAGTCGTAAGACAGCGTTAGATTTTTTAATCATTAGTCAGGGGTAGATTTTATATCATTAGTCAGGGGTAGATTTTATATCATTAGTCAGGGGTAGATTTTATATAATCAGGGGTAGATTTTATATCATTAGTCAGGGGTAGATTTTATATAATCAGGGGTAGATTTTATATCATTAGTCAGGGGTAGATTTTATATAATCAGGGGTAGATTTTATATCATTAGTCAGGGGTAGATTTTATATAATCAGTCAGGGGTAGATTTTATATCATTAGTCAGGGGTAGATTTTATATCATTAGTCAGGGGTAGATTTTATATAATCAGGGGTAGATTTTATATCATTAGTCAGGGGTAGATTTTACATAATCAGGGGTAGATTTTATATAATCAGTCAGGGGTAGATTTTATATCATTAGTCAGGGGTAGATTTTATATCATTAGTCAGGGGTAGATTTTATATCATTAGTCAGAGGTAGATTTTTATATCATAAGCGAATGACAGATTTCATTACCTCCTAAAATGTACTACGTGCTGCTTGCATTTGTTAAACTTTGAAGTAAACATTTAAAAAAAAAAAAAAACCCTTCACTTAGTGACCTTATACCACAGTTGCTTACTTTTAAAAAGCAGGAAATGAAAGTTCAGGGGCGCATACACACGGTATATATAACAAGTAAGTATGGAAAGGTCCTCATGGGTGCTCACGTGGCTTCTGTTGCCACCCAAATAATCCAAGTGAGAGAAAGTTAATGAGAAAAAAAGAAAGAAAGCAAGAAAGAAACAAAGAAAAAAAAAGAGCAATAATGAACCAACGGAAAACCCCTGCATGATCTTGGCATAGTAATATCTTTTCTACACTGGTTTTAACTAGCCAAGTCACGTGGCTGCTGTATCCTTGACCCACTGCACCACTCATCTTGAAGAGAGCGAAAAAAAAAAGGGGGAAGAGAGGGGAAAGGAGGGAAGAAGGGAGGTAGAAAACAGAATCTCCTTTGAATGTGGAAAATTAAAACTTGAATAGAGATATAAAAAAAAGCGAAATAGAAACGAAAGCCAAATGCCGGGCGAAGAGGCCTCCTTTAGTAATTTGTGTTAAAGAAGACATATGCAATGCTGAGATTTTTTTTGTTTTTTTTTTGGATTTAACTGATATCGAACAGAAAACACTCAAATCTTTTGATCCTTGCTTCGTAAACTAAAGAATTCAAACAGAAACCCCTTTCAACATTAACATTTCCTATTCGAAGTTCAGTGATTATACATATGTATGCAAATATAAAGATGTATCACCCGGCTATAAAATTAGAGCTCTGTTGCCGTCTCAGAATATGCAAATAGTTAATCCTGGGAATGTTTTTAAAAACACAACCTGGGAATTATCTCCTACGCTTTCTTAAAGCATTTAGAACGGAAAAAAAAGCTTTGTGAAGATAAATCGCTGTGGAATAGCAGTTTATTAATTCATTGAGATCAGTGGTTCTAAAATATTTTCCTGGTGGGACCCCTCATTAAAATTAAAGCACAATTTAGAGCCCGGATGATGTTTATTTTTTTTTTAAGAGCCAATACATTTGCTGCTTTGTGGGCCCTAAAAATCTTCCTTCGATTCGTGGGGATCTATGAACCTCAGTTTAAAAACTACTGATTTAGACAGCAGAAAAGAAATGTTCAGCTTAAGAAAGAACAAGAAAAGCAGAACAGTTTTCTTTTGTGATATTAATGTGCCAGAACGCGACAAGAAAATCCTTGTCTCAAATTCTCGATGAACTTGAATTTAAAATATATTCATTCATTTGCATGTCCCTTGCGGAACTTTGCCTCCTGTAGGCCTCTCGGTTGTGAGCAAGATGGCCCTGCTGCTGTTGCATCCATTTCCAGATCGTCAACAATGTCTTGCAGCCATCTTCGTCTTGGTCTTCTTCTTTTTCTTTTTCCCATTATGTATCCTTCCAATACGATCTTCTCTAAATTATCATGACGTTTAATGTGTCCAAAATATTTCAGTTTTAAAATATAGCTTGAGCAAATATCTTCTGTCAGTGTTAGCATCTATCCAGCAATCCATGGACTTGGACAGTGATCGACTAAGCAACCATTGCCCAGTACTCCGTGCCACTTCTTGCGAACCAGCAACAAATTCTCTCCAATCTTCATGATCTGCCAGCAGCCTTTGTAGGATGTCCCTGATGGGTCGCATGTTAATCATTCCTACTTCTACAGTTCTTCGTCAAGATGCCTTTGGTCGTCCTCTCTTTCTCTTTCTTTCGGTTGTCATCAAGTGGCTGTTTTAGCTGTATTAGCGAGGTGTTCCTAAGGAGAAAATAACTAATCCTTTGTCAGCATTTTTTTTAATGTTCGCATTCTTCATTCCTCAGATATGTGGATATTGACTGCAGAAAGTCTCAAGCTCTGTGATGTGGATTAGCATCACCGTCATTATCATCATCATGTACGTGTAGGATGTCATCGGAGAACGAAAAGGAAATAAAAAAGAATGTTAAGGTGATGAGTATGAAGAACTTTACTATCAAGAGGACGCATAAAAGTGAATTAGAGTGACCTTATGATTTGTATAATGATCTTAAAATAAGGTGTTCGGCATTACACATGTACTATATACTCTACAAAAACAAAAAAAAAAAATTAGTCGTAAGTTTATAAAATTTATAACAAGAAGTCACGTTATTTCAATGGACCGATAATCCGATAAACGAAGTTTGCTTTTTCGCATTTTCGTCATTGGCCGGGAGAAGGTTCACTCCAAGCGCAACATCCAAAGAATCTCGCCAGCAGTGTCTTAGTTTAGCCCATGAGGTAAGCCGATTTAGGCAATGGCCCCAGTATGGGTGTTTATAGGACGGGGCCGGCCTCTAGAGCAGAGGCAGCGTTATTTGAGTAGTACTGACCTCGATACTACCGGTTACTTCACTTAATCCTTTCCTTCACCACTTCCACAGCGGCTCTGCACGGAACCCTAGTTGCATTTTTCTACATTGGCCGGGAGGAGTTTCCCCCACGCACGGGAGCTGAAGAATCTCGCCAGCAACGGGTTCGAGATTTGTGTCTAAGCATGTTTATTCTAGGATTTGCAACAGTAGTTTTCCGTTGCTTTCTGTCGGTGGACTGCGCTAGCCTTTGGCTCTAAAAAGAGCCTATCGGACAAGATTAGCGAAGGGAGAAGTTACGGCACCTGTTACCCGCCGATGGTCATATCACTGAGTTGTGAGGTATTTTATAAAGTTAACAGCCCCACACCGTTAACTCCTCTCCTCGCAATCACTGTCACCTGGTTGCTCCACGACTGTTTATTCACTATATTCACTGCTACCATCTATACCTAGAGACCACTCTACCATCCACCAACTGTGAACGCGCCCGGTAGAAGCAATTCAAACTGCGAGCTGACCAGTCATGCTTTCTAGTCTCATTTGTATAAACACCAAAAACACCGGCGCCATCACCACAACCATACAGCGTGCTCGAACTCCTGCCACCATAGTAGTTGCTGCAATTAAACCAACAAAAGAGAAAAAAAAGCAATCTCTTATTTGACAACGTCTCCTCTTATAGTGAAATTACTCTTTGTCTGTTATAAGATTTCACGTCTTCGAACTCGACCTTTTTAAACCAAAATCCGTGCTCGGAAATGAACACTTCCCAAAAATCGGGACGTCACTCATTCCTTTACATCTGTGGGGTATCCCAAAGCGTTAATAAGCATTTCAAGCAAGTTTTTTTTTTTAATTTTAATCTCTTCAAATGAACTCTAGAGTAATTCTTATAAAGATCTCCACCAAGGTCATTTGTTTTTTTCTCTTTACACCAACTTTTTAGCTGGTGGTTCAATTAGAAAGCAAATTTGTAAGGGAAAGATCGATGTAATAAAGCTGAAATCTCGCAAATTGAAATTTCTGCAAATGCTTCAGTAAATTAATAAAATGGCCAAAAAAAAAAAAAAAAAAATGAAAACACGAAAACATGAGCTGTGTTTTCAAATATTTCTTTTTTAAAAAATCTGTTTCAAACCAAAGGAATCTGTAATTCCAGTGTGGAGATAAAGTGGCATTTTCCAACAGAGCTTAATAACGAGGCAAAAAGTGTAAACGGTGAGACATTAATGAAGAATGATATAGCACGAGAGCATGTTGAATGTCGTATATGTTATGTTATTATATCTCGTGGCTGAGTGGCACAGTGGGTAGTTTTTTCGGGTCTCACGCCAAGATCGATGGTTCAAGTACTACCTTAGACGTCCCAGCGACCTACGCTGTACCACAGAAATGCCTCACTCTCGGGCGTGATGACATGTCAAGGAAAATAAAGACGCTAACACTACATCCCCTAGCTACCCTACTGCATGACGCATCTAACTTTTCCCTTGTATTTTAAACGTGTCAAATCTTAAAAATCAACTATATGCAGAACATAACTTTATTAATTGCATAGTGTAGAGGGATATAATAGGAGAACATACCTTTATTAATTACATATTGTAGAAGGATATAATAGGAAACATAACTTTATTAATTACCTATTGTAGGAACATATAATGTAATAGGAGAACATAATATAATTCTATTAATTGTATACTGTAGAAACATATAACGGGATGATGCAATTAAAGCTACATTTTCCCAATAAACAGACATGGACGCTGAAGTTTGCTAATATAATACTGCAAAACTAAATAAGAATTCAAGAACAAGCCTTAAAAAAAACATAAATGTAAGAAAACATACAGAAATGGAAGAAAAGGAGGAGCACATTTTGCTTGAGGGCTCATAAATGCCCAATATAATTACAGAATGTCAGGAACAGACAGAAAGGTGTGTGATTAACTGATTATTTTATTTCATCTTTACTGAATAGCCGTCTGGCTGATATGTATTAGTATGAATGACTTTCTGATTTGATTGAGTGCATAGATATGAGCGAAAGGTAAATGCCGTATTTCATTTTATTGTATTTTCTTCAGTGTTCTCAATGTTAATTATGTTTAATATATGTGCATAATAATCGCAGAATGTCTAGACCAGAAAGAAAGTTTTGTGATAAAGGGTAGAATGTCATACGGGCCTGCGTGCACAATTCTCAACCCTTTGGAAAAATTATCAATCAATAAAGATCAATCAATAATTAGGTGATTATCTAGATCACTTTCTAAAGCAATAATCGAGAACTGGAATGATAGGCTCCTATTTCCTTTTTAAACGTGTCCATAGATGTACGTCCACGAATGATACTTGAACTATGTTGACTGGAAACTTTTCTTGTTAATATAATATGATAGTCGTGTCTGCTATCATCACAGTTTACTTCCCAGCTGTTTAAAGATATTCGTGTCTGCTATCGTCACAGTTTACTTCCCAGCTGTTTAAAGATATTCGTGTCTGCTATCATCACAGTTTACTTCCCAGCTGTTTAAAGATATTCGTGTCCGCTATCATCACAGTTTACTTCCCAGCTGTTTAAAGATATTCGTGTCCGCTATCATCACAGTTTACTTCCCAGCTGTTTAAAGATATTCGTGTCCGCTATCATCACAGTTTACTTCCCAGCTGTTTAAAGATATTCGTGTCCGCTATCATCACAGTTTACTTCCCAGCAGTTTGAAGATAGATATCGTGTCTGCTATCATCACAGTTTACTTCCCAGCAGTTTGAAGATAGATATCGTGTCTGCTATCATCACAGTTACTTCCCAGCTGTTTGAAGATAGATATCGTGTCTGCTATCATCACAGTTTACTTCCCAGCAGTTTGAAGATAGATATCGTGTCTGCTATCATCACAGTTTACTTCCCAGCAGTTTGAAGATAGATATCGTGTCTGCTATCATCACAGTTTACTTCCCAGCAGTTTGAAGATAGATATCGTGTCTGCTATCATCACAGTTTACTTCCCAGCTGTTTGAAGATAGATATCGTGTCACAGTGTGTGTCCGAATCATCCGTCTTCTATGTCTCCAGAAAGATGCTGACACTGACTCTCCTGTTCAGTATCTGTCCAGCAGTTACTGTATATGTATCCAGCTCTGCCTCTCATAGTCAGAAACAGCCATATTTCTTAGGATAAAGGGAGACATAATCTTAAATTTCACTGAATTCCATCCTGAGACAAAAGGTGTAATCCGTATTGAAACTGCTTTAAATTATTTTTTTAAGGAATATTCATTGCATCTCTCGAAATGCAGTGTATTTTTTTTTTCAGTTCGACACATTTCTAATGGTCATTATTTTCTCTGCAAAAGCTGTTTTTTTTTTTTTTGGTATAAGAAAGAGCATCGTTGACATTCAGAATTTTTCCAGGCTAGCTTGACGTAAACGACCCAAGGATACTGTGTGCTTCTGAACTACTGACTCATCGGTGTAGATCACAGCATATCCACAACTAATGCGTTCACATCGGCACAACTACCCAAGAATTCTGAGATAAGATTCTATAGCTTGTATGTGCTATAAAATGTAATAATGGCCTCTGACTAAGAGGCTTTTGGTGTTTTGTTTTTTATTTTTATCAGAACTCGTTTTGTGAGGATCCATAAGGAAGGGTATCTCTGTTCCCCGTTAGGTTCAATACTACCAAAGGATCACACCTGCTGGACCTTACTTCATCAGTTTCCGTACAAGACTTGTTCTCCTTTAGGCCTGCTGATCTAGCTCCGCCATGCCGTTTGAGAGATAAGAAGTTAAAGTTGTCCACTTTTTAAAAAAAAATCTGTCGGCACATCAGAGAATGATGTCATCAAGATCACTCCCGGGCTCCTATTCTGTACTTCACAGCTCCAGGAGCAGCCAGTTTCAACAGTTGGGTGCTTCGGACCCATCAGCCAGGACTTGATCCACCGTCCTCGTCGATCCAGACAAATGCACTAAATTCAGCTTTGTCAAAATTCTCATGAAGTGAATTTACCACATACTGACGCTCATTCTTTGTTATGCAAGAACTCTGAACATTATAATTCTCTTATTCGTGGTCTGAGAAGCATGTAGGTATCTCATGGCTTTGCAAAGTATGTCTCTAAAGATCCACTTTATCTATATTCTCTTCTGCGATCCCGTCTGCTCGCAGACTGAACATAGATAGTGCAAAGCATATCACTGAAATAACCACACGTTGCTATAACATCACAAAATGTTTTTTGGACAAATAATCACAGCTTCGATCCTAACGTATAAAATTCACTGCTAGCTATCACAGCTTTATAGTGCAAGTCAGCTGGACTGCTCCCATGTTAATTGTTTTAAGCTTTTGAGATCAAGACCAAACACAAACCCAAGCTCTAAGACCAAAATCCAGCACAAGGACCAAGCTTTAAGACTAGGACGAAACATGAAGACAAGTCTCCAAGATCAAGACCGGACATAAAGACAAGTCTCCAAGATCAAGACCAAACACGAAGAAAAGTCTCCAAGATCAAAACCAGATATAAAGACAAGTCTCCACGATCAGGACCAGACATGAAGACAGGTCTCCGAGATCAAGAACAGACATGAAGACAAGGCTCCAAAATCAAGACCACACATGAAGACAAGTCTCCACGATCAGGACCAGACATGAAGACAAGGCTTCAAGATCAAGACCAAACACGAAGACAAGTCTTTAAGATCAAGACCAAACATGAAGACAAGTCTCCAAGATCAAGACCAGACATGAAGACAAGGATCCAAGATCAAGACCAGGCATGAAGACAAGTCTCCAAGATCAAGACCAGCCATGAAGACAAGGCTCCAAGATCAGGACCAGACATGAAGACAAGTCTTTAAGATCAAGACCAAACATGAAGACAAGGCTCCAAGATCAAGACCAGACATGAAGACAAGGCTCCAAGATCAAGACCAAACATGAAGACAAGTCTCCAAGATCAAGACCAAACATGAAGACAAGTCTTTAAGATCAAGACCAAACATGAAGACAAGGCTCCAAGATCAAGACCAAACATGAAGACAAGTCTTTAAGATCAAGACCAAACATGAAGACAAGGCTCCAAGATCAAGACCAGACATGAAGACAAGGCTCTAAGATCAAGACCAAACATGAAGTTAAGGCTCTAAGATTTTTCCAGGCTAGCTTGACGTAAACGACCCAAGGATACTGTGTGCTTCTGAACTACTGACTCATCGTGTAGATCACAGCATATCCACAACTAATGCGTTCACATCGGCACAACTACCCAAGAATTCTGAGATAAGATTCTATAGCTTGTATGTGCTATAAAATGTAATAATGGCCTCTGACTAAGAGGCTTTTGGTGTTTTGTTTTTTATTTTTATCAGAACTCGTTTTGTGAGGATCCATAAGGAAGGGTATCTCTGTTCCCCGTTAGGTTCAATACTACCAAAGGATCACACCTGCTGGACCTTACTTCATCAGTTTCCGTACAAGACTTGTTCTCCTTTAGGCCTGCTGATCTAGCTCCGCCATGCCGTTTGAGAGATAAGAAGTTAAAGTTGTCCACATTTTTTTTATCTGTCGGCACATCAGAGAATGATGTCATCAAGATCACTCCCCGGCTCCTATTCTGTACTTCACAGCTCCAGGAGCAGCCAGTTTCAACAGTTGGGTGCTTCGGACCCATCAGCCAGGACTTGATCCACCGTCCTCGTCGATCCAGACAAATGCACTAAATTCAGCTTTGTCAAAATTCTCATGAAGTGAATTTACCACATACTGACGCTCATTCTTTGTTATGCAAGAACTCTGAACATTATAATTCTCTTATTCGTGGTCTGAGAAGCATGTAGGTATCTCATGGCTTTGCAAAGTATGTCTCTAAAGATCCACTTTATCTATATTCTCTTCTGCGATCCCGTCTGCTCGCAGACTGAACATAGATAGTGCAAAGCATATCACTGAAATAACCACACGTTGCTATAACATCACAAAATGTTTTTTGGACAAATAATCACAGCTTCGATCCTAACGTATAAAATTCACTGCTAGCTATCACAGCTTTATAGTGCAAGTCAGCTGGACTGCTCCCATGCTAATTGTTTTAAGCTTTTGAGATCAAGACCAAACACAAACCCAAGCTCTAAGACCAAAATCCAGCACAAGGACCAAGCTTTAAGACTAGGACGAAACATGAAGACAAGTCTCCAAGATCAAGACCGGACATAAAGACAAGTCTCCAAGATCAAGACCAAACACGAAGAAAAGTCTCCAAGATCAAAACCAGATATAAAGACAAGTCTCCACGATCAGGACCAGACATGAAGACAGGTCTCCGAGATCAAGAACAGACATGAAGACAAGGCTCCAAAATCAAGACCAAACATGAAGACAAGGCTCCAAGATCAGGACCAGACATGAAGACAAGTCTTTAAGATCAAGACCCGACATGAAGACAAGGCTCCAAGATCAAGACCAAACATGAAGACAAGGCTCCAAGATCAAGACCAAACATGAAGACAAGTCTCCAAGATCAAGACCAAACATGAAGACAAGTCTTTAAGATCAAGACCAAACATGAAGACAAGGCTCCAAGATCAAGACCAAATATGAAGACAATTCTTTAAGATCAAGACCAGACATGAAGACAAGGCTCCAAGATCAAGACCAGACATGAAGACAAGGCTCTAAGATCAAGACCAAACATGAAGTTAAGGCTCTAAGATCAAGACTAAACATGAATACTAGGGTAAGGACAACATCAAACACAAAGACCAAGACCAAACACAAATCCCCAGATGACAGATCTTGCATTTTTATTTATTTATGTATTTATTTTGGCATTCGTTATTTCGGCATTCCCATTTAAGACTGAGTTCGTGCAAATCAGGGAACACAAGGTTTAAAAAGTAGAATCCGCCTCTACAACAATGGGGCTTTAGAACATAATTCCTCTAACACTCCTGTACAATTTGTAATAAGGGATATATTTTGTTTCATAAATACATCAACACAGGAGAGCTGGAATTATGTGGTTATGTTCTTTTGTTTTTTCTCTAAGCGCCATTCTAACTTTTTTTCATACAAAGGAGCTCTGCGAGAACTGGCTTATAGGGGAAAGAGCGATTTGCGTTTAACTATTACGTAATTGTTATGTCTCTGTTATGTTTGTGTTAACTTTTAACTCTCTCTCTCTCTCTCACCATTCCTCCCTCTCCCCCACATCTCTTTTTCGTCTCATTCTGTTTCTGTTTCAGAGACTTTGGGCGTTTAAACACAACATAGAATAAATGAAGAATAAAGTGTCAAGAAAAGCCACGGGCAGCAAGGTTGAAAGCAGGTGAGGAAGGTATGGACCAATAGATGGATAAACTATATATAAACAATATGAGAGACAGGCTGAGAGACAGAGGCGAGGGAATGAGAAAAAGGGAGAGAGAGAGACAAAGAGAGAATGAGCAAAAGAGAGAGAGAGACAAAGAAAGAATGAGAAAGAGAGAGAGAGAAACAGAGAATGAGAAAAAGAGAGAGACAAAGAGGGAGTGAGAAAAAGAAAGAGAAAAAGAGGGAATGAGAAAATAAAGAGAGGAACAGAAAAAAAATAGAGAGAGAGAGAAACCTGTATACTTAGACACTGCAGCTAATCCTTACAATATCGAGTCCTGTCTTCAAGGCTATGTGCTGCCTCCCTCCAAATCCTCCCTCCTACATCGTGACAACAAAATATCTAAAGAAAGCGACAAAACATAACACAGTCAGCCATTTGCATGCCTCTTGCGGAACTTTGCCTCCCTAACAGCACTCCTGTAGGCCTCTCGGTTGTGAGCAAGATGCCCTGCTGTTGATGCATCCATTTGCAGATAATCAACGATGTCTTGCAGCCATCTTCGCCTTGGTCTTCCTCTCTTGCTTGCCATATTATCAAAATAGGCCTTTCTGTCTTTCTTTACGCTTTTCCTCACCTCTTTATGGGCCACAGTGTATTCTGTCTGAGCTGAGACCATTGCTGCTCTTGTTTTACTGTCATTTATTTTTGCTTACATTTCTGTCCTTCTGTCTATCTTCTTCAGTGTTTCCAATGTAATCTACTCATTGTGCTGAGGTTTCTTAAATCTCACTGTCTCTTCGCATGATTTGCTCCACATTTCTTTAGCACTGTTCCACACAATGTTCACATCTGGTGTATCTTTTTCGTATAACTCCTGCAGGACCTGAGATCTGTTGCTCAGCTTCAGTTTAAAGTTCTTTGTGATTTCTGGCTCTTCCAACAGTACCATATTATATCTTTTCCTTGCCGTGTCTGTTTTGTGGTGCTTCTTCAGTTTCATTATCAGTTTAGCTATCAGTAGGTGATGATCAGAAGCTACATCTGCACCTCGTTTCACTCTGACATCTTGCAGTGTTCTGCAAAACCTTCAAGTGATACAAATATGATCTATCTGGTTCTCAGTGACATGATCTGGTGATACCCATGTGGCTTTGTGGAAATATACTTCCTCCAATGACAAGGTTGTTGGGCATGTATAGATCTGCTAGCCTTTCTCCATTTTCATTTATTATTCCTAATCCATTTTGATTCATTGCTTTCTCATAACCTGTATTGATCTTACCTACCTTTGCATTGATGTCCCCCATTAGAACTGTTACCTTGTTGGTCCAGGATTTCCTGCAATGTGTCGTAGAATTCGTCCTTTACTGCCTCTTCTGTATCATTTGTTGGCGCGTATACCTGGAGGATATTCAACTTAATATCCTTCTTCTTTGTTGAAAAGCAGGCTGTAATTGTCCTTGAGCTAACTGTCTCCCAGCTCATCAATGGTCTCTGGATAGAATTAGTACCACGCCCTCTGAATGTACTGCATCTGGGTTTTGGTGATCTGAAAATAGGAAGGATTGTCTCCCCTGTTGCTAGTCTAAGCTTACCTGTTCCTGTCTAGTGTGTTTCGCTCAGCCCCAGTATCTTTATATTATATCATTTTTCTCGCTATCATGGCAGCCTTTCCATTTTCATACATTGTTCTAACATTTCAACTTCCAATGGTAAAAGGTGTCCTGGTACTCAGTTGGGATGTCGGTTATGCAGCTTCCTTTCGGCTTTGACTGCACAACGTCATGCGCACTGTTATCAGAGTCCCTTCCTTTTCCAAGACAAAGTTTCCTGGTTCTCCTCTCCGTTTTTCTGTAACGCTTCGTTTTTTTTTTTTTTTACAGAGAACAGGTCGTTGGCCTATCCCCCAACCTCCTTAGTCGCCCTTTTACGACATGCGTGGAAGGTGGCAGTGGTCCTATTCTTTTCTCTCTAGAAGCCCCGGTAATCACACGGGCGATCTAATAACGCGTCTTATGAAATGTAATGCTCACCATCAGGTTCAAATCTGCTCACAGAAACGAAATTTTTCCTTTACAAACCCGACAAAAGCTTTTTTTTTTTTTATTCCTGCTCAGAAAAATTAAGCTCATTAATTTCCAGTCTGTATAAATAATGTACAATATTTGAACCAATACGTACTAAAATAAACAATGAACATTAATTTCAAACTAACCAGTAAATTTAAACACATAAAGCGACTCACTGCCTAATTACGCTGGTTAATTTCTAGCTGAGCTAAACTACATTAAGCCGCAGGAGATGAAAGCTGAAAGATAGTTTCACAAGCACCAAACGACTCCAAAAAAGCTAAGCTAAGCCGCCGGTTAATGTAAAGTGACTGGACCCTATCAGCAGGCTTTACACGTACAGAACAGAACTGATTTTTCTTGTACAAGTAAAGAACACGAATGAACGACTGCTGGCAGAGAGCATAGAGCACTGCAGATGAGAAGTTTCAGGAGAAAATAATAACAAAATGGCAACAGCTTTTGGGTATACGTATATACAAGATTAAATTTATGAATATACACAAAGTCACTGCAGTAAAGCTGTGATAACAAAATGTTAAAACTACATGTATTTAAAAATAAAATTAGCAACAGTTTTATTTGTAAACGTGCGCACAGCTGTAAAGTTTCGGTGTACACTTTAATGAACAAAGAAATGCAGAAAGAAGATGAATAGGATACAACAAATAGAAAAGAGAAAAAAAAATAGAGAAAAAAAAGGAGGAGAGCACATAACTGTGGCTTGGAGTGCTTTAAAGGTGAGCAGGTAGGTGACAAATAAGAACTTGCCAACGGAGGAATTTGAAGCGAAATAAAAGAAGGATGCTTGATGAAATTCCAATATAAAATAGACAAAAGAATAATAATTTGTTTAAAAATCCAAGCCAGTGCATAACGCTACACACAATGAAACAAGCAGGATGAATTCATTTACTGTATAACATGCCGGGCAGCGCTGCCATTAAGTTTCTCATTCTTGTGCGATCCTTGGTGTTTCTGCTCAGTTTATATATATTTTTTTCATGTCAACCGCCCACTCCCCTCAGGTATTTTTCTCTTGATGTCCCTTTGTTTCATTTTCCCTTGAATTTTCCAGTTATTACCGAGTTCAGTAACAGTTTATGTCTTCTTGTGACATGTCTCATACATGTTGGCTTTATTTTTCTTACAATTTTGACTAGTTTTTATTGCTCTAGGGCTTCTTTGAGGACCACTTCATTTGTTTTTTTTTCTCTGTCTGCCTATGACAGGGTGTCTGAGTGGTGAAGTGGTTAGTGCACTGGTCTCTCATGGCGAAGGTCGGGAGTTCGAATCTGGCCGGAGTCACCCCAGTCACCCAGCTGTAGTCGGGTACCCGACTTCTTCTGGAGTTGGGGAAGGAAAAGCCGTCAGGCGTGATACTGACCATATCACCCTCTAGTGTGCTGACAAGTCAAGGAAAATATGGAGACTAACACCATATCCCTATATGCCTCTAAGGCATGACAGAATTTCCTTTACCTCTATGATATTTGTTGCATCTTTCTCCAAAAAGCTCGTCACTTTTGCTTTCAGTGTCTTTATCGCCTGGTTTTTAATTGTCAAAATTTTACAACTAAATAGCAACAATGGCTGCACTCAGCAACGTACTACTATTTTTCTCACTTTTAGGAAAATCCTCTTATTTTCTCGAATATTCTTCTTAAAGAATTTTTTAAAAAAACTATTTTCGCGTTTCTTATTCGTGATATTTATTCTTTTTTTTGTTTTTTGCATTTGCCATTAGCAGTTCCGAGTCTGCTGAATTTATTACATGTGTCAGTGTCTTTCTGTCTGAAAGAATGTTGCATTTAACTTATTTTGTCAATTAAATATTGTACTGCCTTGTTTTCTGGCAACACAATACAATACAATACAAGTTAAGATTATTCAATTCAAATGTAATATCCACCCTCGTTTATGCATGTGAAAGCTGGAAAAGCAACTAAAGAAATAGACAAGAAATTAGACTCTTTCGAAAACAAATGCCTAAGGAAAATACTCGGTATAAAGTGGAATGAATTCAAGAACAACACAGAGATAGGACAGATGAGCAAACAACAACCTGTCTCATGGGTGATCAGAAAAAAAAAAGATGGATGTATGTCGGTCATGTGATGAGAAGGAGCAAGCAGAGGATCCCCAAAACAAGTTATCAAGTGGAACACAACAGGCCGAAGAAAAAGAGGTCGACCACATGAAACTCTAAAGATGACATTGTTAAGAGAGGCCAGTTCAGTGGGCATAACATCCCTTGATGAGATTGAAAAACTCGCCGAAAACAGGAAATCTTGTCGAAGTACCATGCGGGCCCTGTGTGACGTTTAGCGGCACGGGAAGGATGTAAGATGATGTTTTTGGCTTATTGTTGTTTAGTTCTACGCCTGTTTTATTGCTCCTTTGGGCTCTCTTGCTCACCACTTTCAACAGATTGCTTCCCCTTTCTGCTATTAGAATGGTTTCTTCCGCATGTCTCGGATTATACATTTTAAATGTGACTAAAGAAAAAAATGAAGATGTTTAGAGAAAAACTGTTTTAGAGGAAGTTTTAGAGAAAATTAGAACATAAGACAAAAGAGATGCATGAGAAAACTTTGACATCAGAAATTATCAATGACTAACGTGTTTTAGGCAGCTACTCATTTAACTTTCACTCTGACGTTACAAGTTAGATGGATGCCAGTTCTAAAATAGTCCATGGGCTCTCTTCATTCTCTTCAAATGTTCCAAACAAACCATCAGCTGACCAAACCCAAACTTCTTTGAATAATATTTGGTTCGACTTTCTTGTCTTGGCATGAACCTCTAAAGTCACAACTTGATAAAGGGACAATACATTATTTCCTCCATAAATTCTCAAAAATCTATCACTGACTCTGCTTGGTTTTTGTTTTCGGCTCTTATTTTACACAGCAATTTTCTTTAACAGAACAGATATGATTGGCCATCTTTCTAGGCCATTTTGGAAGAACAGCATCAACACAAGCTAGATGCTGACGAAAACCAAACATGAAGATCAGGCTCTAAGACTATGGCGAAACACAAAGACCAAGCTCTAAGATCAAACACTAAGACCAAGATCAACACAAGCTAGATGCTGACGAAGACCAAATACTAAGACCAAGATCAACACAAGCTAGATGCTGACGAAGACCAAACATGAAGACCAGGCTCTAAGACTACGGCGAAACACAAAGATCAAGATCTAAGACCAAACTCTAAGACCAAGATCAACACACAAAGACCAAACTCTAAGATCAAGATCAGCACACAAAGACAAAGCTTTAAGATCAAGATCACACTCGAAGAAAAGGCTCCACGATCAAGACCAAACACGAAGACTAGTCTCTGGAACAAGACCAAACACAAAAACCCAACTCTAAGGTCAAACCCAAAGCCAAGAGCACGACCAGACTCAAAGAACAGGTTTTAAGATCTAGATCAAACTTGAAGACCCGGCTCCAAGACTAACACCAAAGACAAAAACCAAGGTAGTAGACCAAAACCAAACGTGAAGACCCGGCTCCAAGACCAAGACCAAACATGAAGACCAAACTCTAAGGTCAAAACCAGGAGCACGACCAGACACAAAGACTAAGTTTTAAGACCTAGACCAAACTTGAAGACCCGGCTACAAGACTAACATCAAAGACAAAGACCTGGCTCCAAGACTAACACCAAAGACAAAGACCCGGCTCCAAGACTAACACCAAACACAAAGACCCGGCTCCAAGACCAAGATCAAGCATAAAGACCAGCCTCCAAAATCAAGATCAAAGAATAATATCTACGACGAAAAATTACATTCTATTCTATCACTACCAGCCCTTGTAAATTCTCACATACCCTGTGGGGTGACATGCTTACTTTCATACCCTCCCCTGAATTTCAGTACCTCGTACTAGTATAAGTGTAGCAAGCTGGAAGCAAGAAGATTTGCTCACTGCAAAAGAGTTAGAGCAACGTCTAGTTAGACTACACTTGCAAATATTTCAAGAACTTTAGACGTAAAAGAAAGAAAAAAAAATAAGAAAAGAATGACTAAGAACAGACCCCCGGGTTCCAGGACAACCAAAAATACTTAAGCAAGAGATAACAACGTATTCTGGCCAAAGACCACAAGTAACGCTTCTTGATAAGAGAGACGAACGTGGCACCACGGTCAACAGCGATTGAAAGGAGGTGGTTGCAATGGATTGCCACGTTATGTGAATGACAGACGAATCCTTACCACGATAAGTTTTGATGTGGACTACACAGGGAACGAACGAACGAGCAGGGTTAAGAATTGGGCACGCAGGCCCGTCTACCATTCTCCCTTTCATCATACAACTTTCATTCAATCACAGATTGGTTACCTGCGATACTCTGAACCTCTTGTAGTCCTCTCGGGGATCTCGTGTGATCCTTTCGGGGACCATACGGGGGACCACGGGACTTAACGAGGACCACAGGCGTAAATTCAGTAGGATCACAGGGCGGTCCTGGTGGTAGAGGCGAACGAAGTAGAAGCATTGTTACGAAACATAATGTGCATGAAAAAGCAAAAATATATATTAATATATATTTTTAAAAATATAGATTAATAAACACTTTATTTCCATACACTCTGCAATGCGTAGATGAAACTGCATAAAAATCATCAGCATGGGACAGCACAAAGAGACATGGAGACGTACAACAGAGAAAATGCTGGTAAACAAAGGATTGACACTGGAGACAGCCAAAAAAGATAGCGAAATACCGACAAAGGTGGAAATCTCGTGTTACCTGCAGGCCCCATGTGTCTTGCACACTGACGAGACAGGAGAGAACGATGAGAAGACAACACATCGTTGATCAGAGCTTGAAGCAACCCAAACTTGCTTCACTGTCTAAGCTGCAAACGAAGCATTCCAGCTTCAGATTTAGATAAAGAGTGACGCCTGCAAGAAGGGACTGCGGGATATTACGTAACGGTCGGTGTCATAAATATGGAACAAAATTTTAACCACCTTGAATGACCGGAAGTAACGCTCCGTGGTCTTTTCTCACTGGTTACCGCGAGTAATCTTACAAAAGTGTACAGCCTCTCATTTCAGAGTCTCACAAAAAGTGTACAGCCTTATATTTATGAGTCTCACCAAAAGTGTACAGCCTTACATTTCTGAGTCTCACCAAAAGTGTACAACCTTACATTTCAGAGTCTCACGTATTACAATTCGAGCTATGTTTTCTTCTCATTCTATTATTCCTAGTAATGCTTTCAAAACTTAATGGTCCTCACCTGTTGCATTTTATTTAAAAAAAAACTCTCTCATCATCTTTTGCCTCTGATTTCTCATTGAATTTCAGAGAGAACGACTGTGGGCAGCCGTCTACCCCAAACGCTACCTTCAGAAATAATAATGACCTAAGATATTGGTGTAAATACATAAATCTTTCCTTCCATTTTTAGTTCGCTACCTTCCAGGCCACCTTATCCCCACCGCCGCACTGCAACAATAAGTCATTCCATGGTCTCCGGCGACGCTTATTCATCGTTTCCCTGGGATATTCGTTATCAATAGCTTGGATCCCAGCTCACCCGGGGCAGATACAAAAGAAGGACTTGACCTGGCCAAAATGGAGCACCAAAAAAAAAAAAAAAATTGACGATGACAGAGAAGCTTGTACCCAGACCTGTTGGCTGGTATTGTGTGGACTCAAGGGAGGAGACGTTCCCACGGTCTGCTGCTATTTTATTTCCTTCCTTCTTTGATTCTCCGTCCTCAGGTATCCCAGCCGCACCAGATGTCATGCTACACCTGGTCATCCCGCCCCTTTCAATTATTCCTCCAATATTCCCACACTCCACGAGCCAGGAGCTCCCACTTTCCGTATCAGCTGCTCCGGGTGATCAAATTTCCGCGTTCTCTCATTTGTTCGGCTTCAGGCTTCACTAGCTCTTGAAGGATAATTCCAAACCCAATTATCTGACAATTTCAGGCAATTAAACAGTACTCCTACCTGCTGAAGAATGTACACCCAGGTGCAACAATGCTGTCCTGCAGGAGAGCAGCAGGTAGGATAGCTCTTATAGAGTGCCAGCATCCCAGTGCCTGATTTTAATTAACCGCGTGCCATCGTGGCATGAAATATTGACGGCAAAGATAACCATGATGCTTGCTACATTGAAGACCTATTACAAGAAACAACAACTCATCCTCACTGGTGTTTCTTTCTTCTGTCACCTCTAAGTTGTCTTTTGATTGTTTTCTCGCATTGTTTTGTTCGCATTCTATGTCATTTTCTTGCATTGTTTTGTTCGCATTCTATGTCGTTGTTTTCTTGCATTGTTTTGTTCACATTCTATGTCGGTACCTCCTAAAAGTAGTATGCTGTTACAATAAATCATGAAATGTTATATTTAATAACGTTTGTCCCAACTGGAAAAGAGGAAGCAGTAGATCTAACCAGGTATTGGATCTCCATCGTACTGCAAGTTAGAAGATCTTGGCAGACAATGTCAAAGTTCAGAGTTTGTTCTTTGTATCAAGTATATAAACCATACTACAGAAAATGGCAAACCACTGTCGGCTCCGTCTACTGACAGGCCATCTAATGAATGAATGAACGAACGAGTGAATTTTAAAAAGTCATAACAATCTTGGACAGAACACAATACAGAATAGAGACTCATCTAATACAGACTCGTACAGAACACAATACAGAGCAGAGACTCATCTATTACAGACTCGGACAGAACACAATACAGAATAGAGACTCATCTAATACAGACTCGTACAGAACATAATACAGAGCAGAGACTCATCTATTACAGACTCGGACAGAACACAATACAGAATAGAGACTCATCTAATATAGACTCCTACAGAACACAATACAGAGCAGAGACTCATCTATTACAGACTCGGACAGAACACAATACAGAGCAGAGACTCATCTATTACAGACTCGGACAGAACATAATACAGAGCAGAGACTCATCTATTACAGACTCGGACAGAACACAATACAGAGCAGAGACTCATCTATTACAAACTTGGACAGAACATAATACAGAGCAGAGACTCGACCATTACAGACTCCGACAAGCCAAATGCGTTTAACTCTTTCAATCTACGTTGAATTTCCATCCTTTCTCAGAACACATTTTGATGAGAAATTTCCATAGAAAAAAACTGGAAGGAACTAACGTTAACATTTTTTTAAAGTACAGAATGGGTTAGAAAAATGTTACTTTATATTTTATTTAGACTTTGAATAAATATCGCTCTGAACAGTGACTGAAATAGGTGAAAGATCTTCCACTGCCAGTGGTTGTTTTGGAGGAAGGAAGGAGTTAATGTCATGGAAAAATAAAAATGATCGACTCACTAGCATGGAGCTGACGGAAATGCTCTGGATTCCAACAAGCTCGGGTGTAAGTTGACTGAGAATACAATAACATAATTTGTTCGGTCACATCGTCTGGTCCGCTACATTAACCATGTTATAAGCATTATATAAAAATAACCTTAAAGTGACTCTATTCACGGTTTTTCGAACTGTAGTTAGCTCTCAGATTTAAACAGCAGGTTATGTACATTCTTATTCAGCGTGGTTTTTGTTTTCTTCATTTCCGGCTATTTCAGTCACTAGAGCTCTCTTCTTCAAATTCTGGTTCCTCAAGTATCACCATTGAGAAAAGTGATGAGCGCATACAAGACAAAGAAAAGACTACACGTAGACTCCCAGGCATGGAGCTTGGACAGTTAACTAAAAGTTGATAAAGCAGCTGAAAGCAGTGGAGATGTGCTTTTGGAGAAAGATATAGCCAAATACCCTGGACAGATAGAAAAACAATCGAAGAGGTCCTAAAAAAAATTATTTCAGAACGGAAACTAAATACAGTTATATGGAAAAAGGCAAACAAATTTCCTGGACATGTAGCGAGAAGACAGAAGTTCGAGGACTTTGTAATGACAAAAGAATTCAAATGAAAAAAAAAACAAAAAAACGAGGCAGGGGCCAAAAGAAAATATCTTGATGGACCAACCTAGAGGATGAGAAGCAGAAAAAGAATCTGAAATGATTGGACACATCAAAGATCAGACAAGACGTACAAGCAAAGATCACCATCGCTGTCCGGCACGGCATAGTTTACCAGGTGAGCTTTGCATGATATTAAAGAAAGTCTCATTTAAATTTCTTTACCCATTGTCTCCCGGAGCGATATCAATCCACCATCAGACACTTACTGACAGCGCCAGACAGAGACAGTCACCTATCAATGAGAGGGACATAATAAGTGTGCACATAAGAGACAGACGGATGTACTTATATGTATAAGAGAGAGACGAGTGTACTGATATGTATAAGAGACAGAGGCGAGTGTACTGATATGTATAAGAGAGACGAGTGTACTGATATGTATAAGAGAGAGAGGCGAGTGTACTGATATGTATAAGAGAGAGAGGCGAGTGTACTGATATGTATAAGAGACAGACGAGTGTACTGATATGTATAAGAGACAGACGAATGTACTAATATGTATAATAGACAGACGAGTGTACTGATATGTATAAGAGACAGACGAATGTATCGATATGTATAAAAGATAAACGAGTGTACTGATATGTAACGTTTTTTTTATTTTAATCTTTTGAAGCCCCTCAAACGTTTTAGACAGTCTTTGGGTAGCAACAAAAAAAAAAAAGTCCGCCTGGTAGGACTCGAACCAGAGAGCTTGTGCTCAGTAGCCGAACATTACAGTGCTGAACAAAACCTTCTCTTCTGTTTATATTGATTAGAACTTTCTTCTTCTGTCATGTTCTCCCTTGAGACCTCAGCAACACCGCTAGAACAGCCATGACACCAGGACCTCAGCAACACCGCTAGAACAGCCATGACACCAGGGCCTCAGCAACACCGCTAGAACAGCCATGACACCAGGGCCTCAGCAACACCGCTAGAACAGCCATGACACCAGGGCCTCAGCAACACCGCTAGAACAGCCATGACACCAGGGCCTCAGCAACACCGCTAGAACAGCCATGACACCAGGACCTCAGCAACACCGCTAGAACAGCCATGACACCAGGGCCTCAGCAACACCGCTAGAACAGCCATGACACCAGGGCCTCAGCAACACCGCTAGAACAGCCATGACACCAGGGCCTCAGCAACACCGCTAGAACAGCCATGACACCAGGGCCTCAGCAACACCGCTAGAACAGCCATGACACCAGGACCTCAGCAACACCGCTAGAACAGCCATGACACCAGGACCTCAGCAACACCGCTAGAACAGCCATGACACCAGGGCCTCAGCAACACCGCTAGAACAGCCATGACACCAGGACCTCAGCAACACCGCTAGAACAGCCATGACACCAGGGCCTCAGCAACACCGCTAGAACAGCCATGACACCAGGACCTCAGCAACACCGCTAGAACAGCCATGACACCAGGACCTCAGCAACACCGCTAGAACAGCCATGACACCAGGGAGAAAGCAGAAAGAAAAGGCCGACCAAAGACTAGCCGGTGCAGAACTGTACAAATTGAAGATGGTTAACATACAACATAGCTAAGGCACCATATAAAAGGCTGGCCGCCAACTGTGAGAGATGGAGAGAAATCTGTTACTGCCTCGCAAGACATCCTGATGCGTGCCGGGCAGTGGCTACTCGGTCGATCAGCGACAAAGGGCACGGATAAATGGCATAGAACTGATCCATTAAGTTTGTGTTTTTCAATCAGGATTTGTGGCGGGCATTTTGCCGGTCCACAAGAGACCACGATGGAGTAAATAAACGTCATTCACAAACCAGTCTAGAGAATAACATCGCATAAAGCAATGGAGATTACAGTATTATATGCAGAACTGGCAGGATCTAATTTGCTACGAGAAATAGAAATAATACGATTATTCTAGGATTCCTTCGGGCTCAAGTGTTACGTCAATATTTCCTACAGAGATTTTTTTTTAAGTTTAAGAAAGGCAGGATTAATCTCTGCAGTGTTTAATATTAAAAAAAAAAACATTATTCTTATTGTATTCATTGTTTTTAGTGACAGCCCAAGACAAGAAAGAAATCGGCGACACTGACTCGATGTCTCTTTTAGTGCTCCTGGACTTACAGGGTCTGTGGTCTGAAGCGTACTTGATAAAATGTAAAATGTTGAAACAAAAGTAGGAACATATTTAGTTTTTAACATTTTGTTATATAGTTTTACCAGTGGCTTTGTGTATACAGTATTTATATATTTATTTATATATATCAGGGTGCTCAAAAACTGGCGCAACCCTACGGGGGAACGCATGTAATTGTGGGTTTTTTCCCAGGTGGTGATGAACATTGACTAGCCATGGGCTACACGCTGCAGCACTGGGTATTTACTGTTAACGCAGTACATGCACTCTGGCAGTTATATTCGGACGCAGCAGACCTATCTGGAGCAGTTGCTCCAAACAAATCGTCCATCTTGCGGCTGTACACTACTGCAAGCAAACAGTCAGCAAATATTTTCAATGCAATTCCACGACAAAAACTGCAAAGGATGTTCGAGAACATGATTAACCGAGTTCACTTGTGTGAAACACAGAACGGCTGACACTTCTTGCACTTACTGTGAAATAAATAGCTCAGGGTTGCGTCACTTTTTGAACAGCCTTGTACTTACATATAAGATATAAGAAAGTAAGTACAAGGCTGTTCAAAAAGTGACGCAACCCTAAGGAGGAACTACTTATTTCACAGTAAGTGCAGCAAGTGACCATATACTTACATTATAATATATTAATTATAAATAAACATTTCGTCAAGCAAAAATGAATGTCAAGTTTCTTAGTATCTCCATCAGGAAAGAAACTTAACCTCTGGGCATTTTAACTTTGCTTTATCCGTCATCTTTGATTCTTCGATATCAAGAAAAGGAAACAATACGTATTAGTCATCCGTCACATAAATAATACCATAGATTCATCACATAACTCCTACTCAATTCTTCCACCGCCATATTAACCCTTTCACTTCAAAACAACACTTTGGTAGATCTTGCACACTTACGAGAAATCAATTCTAACAGCGATGTATTAGGCTGGCTAAATAAAATGATAAAACCAGTGCATTTATAACCCAACCCGTATATTTAAATTACAGAGTAACTTCCTTCCATTTTCTTTCTGTCGCAATTTCTCATCAAAATTTATTCCAGCAGAGCATGAAAACGAATTCAGCAGCAAAAGAGTTAAACGACCCTTCTCTCTTTTGCCGCCAAAGTAAACATTTCCTCTCTGCTTTCTCCGACGCTGCCTTCAATAAACAGCACCGCTTTTTCTCACATTGCCGGACGCCAACATTCTCTAGTTAATCCCCCCATACAGAAGCCGCCTCCTGCATTCTGCGCTAATCTATGCCACCTGCTTCAAGTTCAAGGACGTGTTCTCGGGAACAAACCAGCACAATGTTTCAGCACTGAGCATCGGGGAGAGACATTTCTCAGGTACCCTCCGTTGTTCAGGACTGATTGAGTCCCGAGGCCGAGGGACTTTTGTAGACAAAACCTTCAATCAAAATGCTCCTCGCATGTTTCTTGTCATTTTCATCCGTGGAGACGGGTCTGACAAAAATTATAATATTTCAGATAAAAAACACTTTTCTGCTATTGCAAATATAGTTAAAATGTCACTCTTGAGAAACAACTAAGGTTTCAAACGATAAAGTGACTTAGCATAATAAAGTGACTTAGCACAATAAAGTTACAGTATAATAAAGTGACTTAGTATAATTGTGACTTTACCTAGTAAAATGACTTAGAAAAATAAAGTGACTTAGCACAATAAAATGACAGTATAATAAAATGACTTATTATAATTCTGACTTAACACAGTAAAATGACTTTGCATAATCTTCTTCTTCTTCTTCGTTCGCTTCTACCACCAAAACCGCACTGTGATACTACTGAATTCACGCCTGTGGTCCTCGTTAGGTCCCGTGGTCCCCGAAAAGACCACACGAGACCCACGAGAGGACCACAAGGGGTTCAGAGTATCACAGGGCTTTAGCCTGTATTCTACTTTGCATAATAAAGTGACTTAGTATAATAAAGTGACTTAACATAGTAAAGTGATTTAGTAAAATAAAGTGATTTAGTATAATAGTGACTTAGTATAATCATGACTTAGCATAGAAAAGTGACACCACAGTGAAGTGACTTAGCATAATCTTCTTCTTCTTCGTTCGCTTCTACCACCAAGACCGCCCCGTGATACTCCTGAATATACTCATGTGGTCCTCGATAGGTCCCGTGATCCCCCGCGTTGGTCCCCGAAAGGACGACATGAGATTCCCCCCGAGGACCACAAGAGGTTCAGAGTATCGCACAGCTTGAGCCTGTATTCTTGGTATGTCTCAGAAGCGGGATTGCGCGACACCGTGGTT